>KV010211.1:512923-537264 GCA_001598015.1 Dorcoceras hygrometricum | reverse complement strand
CGGAAACCAACGGAATCTTCGATCTAGAATCCTGGCCGTAGAAGTCCCACTTCTCGCCATACAAAGGCCTAAAGCGCACAATCCCATGGAAGCAGTCCACGGAGGCCCTATTGTTGGACAACACATCCATTCCAACTATGCAATCGAAATCCCAAAGCATCAAACGGATCAAGTTTGCTAACAAAACATGATCACCAAACCGCAACACACCATCCAACAAAACCTCCTGGGATAACAGGCTCATACCACCAGGGGTAGAAACAGAAACAGCATTGCGCAAAGGGACGGTACACAGACCATGCTCAACAACAAACGAATCAGAAATAAACGAATGCGATGCACCGATGTCAAACAACACATGAGCAGGAAAGTCAAAGACAAGACATGTACCTCCAATCACTCGGCTCGGTGTCTCCTCGGCCTGCTCCCTCGTGATGGCGTTAACCTGAGCATGCTGGGGTCCTGGGAATAAAGGCTGAGACGACTTCCCAAAGCGCGAAGGGCCAGGATGCTGAAACGGTCTAAATGGAGTCTCACCCACGCGGGGCTGCTGAAACTGCTGAGAACAGCCCCTAGACTGACCTCCACGACCTTGAGGCTGGGCCGCGGTCTGCTGTGATCCAGCTGACGGACACACTCTCGCAAAATGCCCGTACTGACCACAAAGATTGCAGGATCCCTGCACACCTACACACTGCATGGAAGGATGCTTTCCACCGCAAAAGCCACAAAACTCAGTCCGAGAACCGCTGCTACTCGAGCTGCCTGAACCGGAAGACCCTGAACCAGACTTTTTCTTGAAATGCTGACCGCAGGGTCAAAATCTCTGGCGGCCGGACTGCTGAGCCACCTGCTGTTGCTGCTGGGGATAATGAGCGGACTGAGAACTCTGAGACGACTGAGCTCCCTGACCAACAGTTCTACCACCCTGTGCTCTACGCGTACGACGGCTCCTCATGCCCTCCTCAATGTTGATAGCACTATCAACGGCCTCAGCATACGACTTGGGCTTGCTCGTCAAGACACTCTGGTACAACTCTTCATTCAAGCCCTCCATGAATCTGGTACTCTTGGCCCTCTCCCGGCCAGCAACATGCGGAACATAAGCCAACAACGCAGAAAACTTGCGAGCATACTCGCGCACAGTCATCGAGCCCTGCTCCAAAAACTCAAACTCCCGCTCACGGGCAGCAACATACGAATCGGGGATATACTCCTTCCTGAAGGTCCCACAGAAAGTGTCCCAAGTGATACCAACTCCAGTCTCCACTAAGGTACTAGACGCACCTTGCCACCAACGCTCTGCGGCCTTCCTCAGCAACAAGGTCACTAACCTCAACCGGAGTTCATTGTCATACTGAGCCCGATCAAAGAGATGAATGACGTTATGGAGCCACGAATCAACATCCTCACTCGACTCATCGCCATTAAAGACAGGAGGGTTCATCCTCTGAAACCGAGCTATAACAACATCCATTCTCTCCACCGGAGCCGGCGGAGCCTCAGCTTCCCCTTCTTCGCTACTCCCATGAGTACGACTAGGAGCACTATACTGATCCTCGTTCTGACCTCCTGACTCCTGTAACTACCCCCTACCTCTACCACGACGTCTAGGCGGCATCTAAAATACACTCAACAGCATAAGGAAAAATGAACAGATACAGCATAGAAAGCATATAACACAAATATGCAGCACATAGTCACATAAGTCAAGCACATGAAACACACAACACTGTGCCTAGACTCAAGTGTGATCAAAGAAATTGAGCTTATCCCAGCTTAAGCTCTGATACCAAAAATGTCAGGCCTTACACTCAACAGCATAAGGAAAAATAGAACAGATACAGCATAGAAAGCATATAACACAAATATGCAGCACATAGTCACATAAGTCAAGCACATGAAACACACAACACTGTGCCTAGACTCAAGTGTGATCAAAGAAATTGAGCTTATCCCAGCTTAAGCTCTGATACCAAAAATGTCAGGCCTCGTGCTCTAAACAGAGTAAAAACCCAAACACATGCGGAAGCTTATCAAAAAGTGGGTAGAATTTTTCGCTTTTAGGCCCGACGGTTTAAAACATATAATTCAAAATAGAACGATACTCAAAATAAGTTCCCAGTTTACAAACCAACAAAAGCAAGTATAGCATCAATACAAATAAAAGTATCAGACTCCATATCAGAATACAACAACAAAGGACAGGGCATCTCCCCGGCTACTAGACTGATACATACATATATGCTATACGCTACTGGGACACTCAACCACCTCCTGCGGCACTGCCAGCTGGGTTACCCCCTCTACCAGCTGTATGACCTGGACAACAAAACAGACAACAAACAAACCAAGCCCCAGAGGGACATGGGGTCAAACCCCAGTACGAAGAGAAACTATAAATCAGCAGTAAACAGCAAGAATAAAATGCAGATGCTATGCATGAGATGCTAGACAACAACGAATGACTCCAACCGAAAAGGAAGTCAAGGAACTCAATGTACAGCTCAACTGAATCTGCAACAACGGTGGCCACTGGGTGTGTTCCAAGTGTGGTAATGAGCCACTCGCCGGGACACAACACCCGAATACCAGATGCATCAAATAGCTCGACCCGCGGTTGCCCAACCTATGGACTGTGGTAGTTAGCCACTCGGTGCATAGGGGCTAACATAACCCCGCAGGGAAGATGAGAGTGCGGTATTCCCGCTCGCCCTCGTATCCTGGTAAGAAACAAATCAAGAACAACGATACGATGGCAATAAAGCTAGAATGAGATGCAAATGCGTGTATGCACATGCTAGAATAACAAGCATATCAACATATGCGAAAGCAATAGCAACATCAGCAAGTACATAACACATAACACGCGTCCATCTCATAAATCGGCAGCCTCAACAGGCAATTAAACACACTAGCCGGCAAGCCATCTCACAATTCATTCAAGCCGTCACCTTGCTGTAATTATAAGCTCAATCCGTACCTTAATTCCCTCAAGGAACGTAGCAAGTCACAGCCTGCACAATCTGTCAAAATACACGGTACACAGATTTCAGGGAAATGCAACCAATCTAACGGCCAACCACTACAATTCACGGCTGGAAATTTATAAACACAAACTATCCTTCAACCCTACCCAACCAACTAACAGGAAGCTTAAAACAACGCCAAGAACAAGATCCCAACGTAAAATCGAAAGGCTACCTGAAACCACGCAACGCGCGAATAACAACAGCAACTTAGTGCTTTCGATTCAGCCAATTATAGCTTCCAAAATGGGTATGAGATTAAAGAGCTCTCCAAGAGGAGTCCAACGCTACCTCGAGCGTGAAAAATGGTGGCCGAAAACAACGGGAAAGTCACCTGAAAGCTTACGGTGAACAGTGCCAAGGGTTTGAGAAAACAGAGAACGAAGATAAGAAATATTTGCTAAGTATGGGATCTGATGAATTTCAACGAAGCCAACGCTTCTAATAAATAGGCGCGAGAGATCTGTTTAAATTAACCCACCGACAAAATAGATCTCACAACACTGGCACGCTAAACCAACAAAATCCCCAAAAACAACGTCGCACCATACAAAACAGATCTCACAAACAGATCTCAGCGCTAAACACAAAACGACGACGTAGCCACTTATTAAAACGGCGGCGTTTAGGAACCAACGCATAAACCCGCAATACACAAAACAGATCTCTCCCCTAGTGAGCAGATCTCACGCAAGAGCTAAACCAGATTTCTCCTATACAGGGAGTACAGATCTCACAAAAACGACAGCGTTTCAATCCTTAATCAAAACACGCTAGAACCAGCAAGGCTTACGTCATCCACACAGCGATAACACACGAAGATGACGTCATCAAATCTGCTACCAGATTTCACCACAAGATCTCTCAAACCAGCAACGCTTACGTCATCCACACAATGTTAACATGCGATGCTGACGTCATCAAATCTGCCACCAGATTTCCCCAAAATTCGAAAATATCAAAATTTCCAGAATTGTTCCAAATGTGATTCTCAACCCGAAAATGCAACCCAAACATTCAAAATGAAATCTGAATCACCAGAAATCACTAAAACTCGATTAATTCAACAATTAATTCTTAATACAATTCCAGGTCTAACAACACCAGCCCGCAAGATGCGTGTGTCTAACTCACTTATTTTACGCCTATGTGAGAAAGGCTGCACATACTTCGTTAACGTCTCAGTGCGAAAGGAAAATTGGCTTGTTTAACGTCTCTGTCCAAATACTACAATGGAGAGTATTTGTTTGATTCACTCAATTATCTGTTTTGCTCAACTCTCAAGTATATATGAGTGAATCGTGTGTGAGATTACATTGTATGCTCAATCTTTAGAATCAAATCTCACACACTGGGAAGTGCTCCTGTTCGAGCTGGTTGTTCTATGTCTTCCCTTTGTTGTGCTGTGCTCTGGATTTGCACTACACTCTCTCTCTCTATTTTCATGCGCATAGTTTTTCTGTTACTTTGCCATGATAATAAATCCTCATGTTTGGATTTGTCCGTTGGACGCAAAGTTTTAGTCGTTCTGAAAGTCTTCTGACGTATTTGTACTTTGTGTCCTTTGGCTTTAAATGAGTTGTAGGCTTTATTTAAATTGAGCTCTTTTCATCGTCACTTCTGCAGCCTTTGCTAAATTCGAGCTCTATTTGCTTGTCCATGAAGTGGACAGGATGAAACGAATCAGTTTGAATCAATTAATTTGGTCTTCGTTTGTTTTTATTCAGAATGCTTTGTTCATCTGAGTTGGCCTGTCCAGATCTGGTTCCTCAGCTGGTATCTTCTTCAAGCTGGTTGCTCTTTATCTCTAATCTGTACTTGAGCAATACTCTGCCTGGTCTTTTCTTTTATCCGTTCAAAGCTCTGTTCTTCTCCTGCTCTTGGACTGATCTGCCCTGCCCTTGTTCTTTTGTCTACAGCTGAGCTGGCTTGATCATTAAACTAAGCAGGTCGCCTGATCTTGAACATTTATGGGCTATGAGCTTGTTCCCCAGCTGTACTCCATTCCCAGCTGGTTTCCTTCCAGCTGTTTATTCTTTCACTATAGGAGTCTTCCTCTATATGCATCTGTGAGATCAAAATTCTCACAGATATCATACGGCCAGCTGGTTTCTCTACTCCGAGCTGGTCTACTTCAGTTCAAGCTGGTTTGTCCTTAACCAGCTGGGCTCAATTCTTCTTAAGATCCCCAGTGTTACTTTCTTGTCCTCTTGATCCATTCAGACACCTTATCCAAATCATCAGCAAGCACACTGGTTAAACCACTAATTCATTGAGCCAGTTCTAAGAGGATACTTTAAACCTTATCCACGTAGAGCTGCAATCCAGCACCAGCGATTATACAATAATCAGTTCTTATTCATATGATGAACTGATTATTGTTGCGCTTAGTGATCTGACCTGCACTTGATCGCTGCGCTTGTCTATTCATCGGCACTTGAACACTGCACTTGATTTGTGCTTGAATCAGTCTGCACTTCATTGCATCCCACTGCGCTTGATCACTGCACTTCAACTTCTGCTATGGGTCTGCTCTTGTATCAAGCTGATGAACCAGCTTGACGTTCCCTGCAATCCGGATCTCTTCTGTTGTACCATCTCGGGCGTCTTCTTACTGTTCCAGCGTAGATATTTTCAACAGAACCAGTTTATGCGTCCCCTCACTGTTCCAGTTTGGATATCTTCTAGATCCTCCAGTCTAGCACTGCACATGGAATCTAATATTGTTAGTGAGATATAAACAGGTTTTGTGTTAATCAAAATTCAGATTCTGATCTGTAGATACAGATCCAACATCAATCGGCAAATGATATGTTGTACAGATTTCTTTCCTTCTACGAATAACTTGCCATTTCTTCTACCCAAATCACATGAAAGGTATGGTTGAGTCCAAAGATATAATTCGGAAAATTTTTCCAGTAATTAAGCATACGATTGATTTAATATTACGTGTTCTGAGCTGTTTTTGGTAAACGTGATCTGAAAGCTTGTGAGCTCTGAGATGTTACGTGAAATTAGCTCTTCAAGCTTTGATCTAAATTCCTGTAAACTCTAACCCGAAAGCTATTCTTGAGCCCTAAGTTGTTCTCTGTGTTGTTATAGCTCTTAACAGTTTTCTGTGCTGTCTAAGCTCTACATACCCATAAACTGCTGTAAGATGTTCTATATACTAATCTCCAATCTGAATCTTCTCTAAGCTGATTCCTGAACTGAAACACTATTCTGATCTCGAAGATTTTCATTTGAACTGTTCTGAATCACTCTGATCTGCTTTGCTTACCCTGAACTGAAAATTGATGCTCTAAGCTGATCTGCTTGTTATGAACTGAATCGGGACTCTCTAAGCTGATCTTCATGCTCTTAGCTGAAACTGAATTATTTGAACCGAGCTACTTGCTCTAAGCTGAAATCCGACTTTATGAGCTATTTGATTTGTTCTAAACTGATCTGCATCATCCTGAGCTGAGTACCTATGCCGTAAATTGTAATATTTTCTCAAAGCTGAAGTGCGTCGTCGTGAGCTGCTTGAAATACTCTAAGCTGATATACATCAGTCTGATCTATTTGCCCACTCTTAGCTGATCAACACGCTCCAATCTTGTCTGTTACGTCCTAAGCTGTTCTGTTCAGCTCTGCATCTTACGGCTGTAATCTGGATCGGTTTCTTGTATTACTTATCACCAAAACTTGAATTTTAGTCCTAACAATTTCCATATTTTTGGTGATGAAAAAAACTTAGCAGCAAAAATTTTCTTTTTATTAATCAACAAAACTTGATAAATACAAGAACTTATATTGCTTCTCAAAACAGATTCATTAAAACTGAAGACAACGACACAAACCCATCTGTTTTCACGTCTGCTGTTATTTTCTTTTCTACCGCTGCTATTACTGCTGTTACCTTCCCCTTTTTCTACTACTGTTTCCCCTTTTTTGATATCACCAGCCCTTTGAATATGAGCAACTATTTCTGCAAGCTGAGAGCTGAGGGAAGCGAGGCTTGAATTTTTGTCAGACGAAGAATTCCGTACCTCGTCAAGTTGCAACAGCCTTGTCGATGTATGTTCCGAAGAGAGTTCAGCTCGGTCTTTGTCATGGATCTTTATCAACTGTAGGTAATTTCTCCGCTGTGCACTTATCAGCGAATGTTGTGACTTATGTGCATCTGCAATACTGAGTTCGAGAGACGCCACACGCTGATTGAATGCTGATTTGAAATAATTTAAAATCTCTTGAGATTTCAGCCACTCGAGGTTGAGATTGTGAACTATGTATCTAAGCTGAGCAGATGTCTGGTTATGTACCGAAGTTGTGCCAAAGTATTCCTTGAAAAATCCACAACAACGGTCAACACGCTGGCCGTGCTGAAAGGCTCTGAATAATTTATCCGTAACATCCACTAAAATATTTACTGAAGGCTGAAGAATCAAATTCGTACACTGATTCACCATGCCTCTTCCAACTGTTGTCCTTACGCTTTACTGATGGGTGAGCAACTTCAGTAGTTCTGGAGCGCATACCTACGATTTTTTATCCTTGGTTGCTTCTGATCTCTCTGCATCCCCAAATTTCTGCATTTGCCCGATAAGCCTTGCTGGAGATAAAAAACGTGAGAGATTTTTAGAGAAATTGAAGGGTTAGAGATGATAGAGTATAAAAAGGAGAATTTGAAATGGTGAGAGAAATGTAGATTGAGTTTCTGGCATACATTGACAACACCCGTGTCATGCAGCTATTGGCAGGTTTTGATTTGAAATAAACACTTGTAGAAATAGTAGATATGTATGCAAAAATATTAGATACTTATGCAGAAAATACTAGATTTTGAAAATCTACCAATTATGGTAAGAAATCAGAACCATATATTTACTATTTCAGCAGGGGTAAATCGGATCAGCTCGGGGATAAGTATCAACTGTATATGTGCATAATCTGAACGGATCAGCTCACGCACATTCAGTGACTTATAGCTTATTACATCTGATCTGAAGGTTCCCCCTAAGATGAGGATCTTCCGTAAGCTGACGGTTCCCCCTAATCTAAAGGTTCCTGAGCTAGGTTTCCCTAAGCTGAAGGTTACCTTAGCCGAAGGTTCCCCCTAAGCTTAGCGTATCCTGATCATCTGCATACAACAGATTAGGGCAGTTTTAAGAGACCAAGTATATTTCTAAAATAAGAAAACGTAGCGTCAGGAAGTGGCTTGGTTAATATATCATCAGCTTGCTGTGAGAACTGGAATCATCATTTGATAATTAATGAAAAAACCAGAGAAGATTAGTGTCTAAACCAAGCAGATACTTCAGCTGGATAAGCTGCTGGTGAAGATACCAGCTAAGATGTGTGCTGGTCCAGATTATCGTGCTAAGCTGGTTTTGCACTGTTTGGGTTTTAGTGCAGTTTATTTTTCAATTGTAGCATGGTTTTGAGCACTGATGGTTAGATCTGATTGATGGTTTATCAGTGCAGATGTTACAGCTTGAAGATTTGGTTTGTAAGGAATCAACGTTGTTGCAAGCTGGTTGATAAGTAAGGTTTTAATTCCAGTGAAATATGGTACCAGCTTAGAGGTTTGCTGGTGGGTTTCAAATTTGAACCAAGGCCAGTTCTGGTGTGAGCTGGTTGGACCGATTAGTCCTAAGCTGGACAACAAGCTTGACCACTGAGCTGGATAGTATCCTGTGAATTGGTCAGTAATCATCTTGGGAGATTGGTATGAACTGTTGGTAACCATCGGGTTTGACAATGATCAGATCAGTTGTGAGCTGGACTGAGATGTTAGCTCAGATCTGTAATACTTTGCTGTGATGGTTTGAGTCCTACCGCGAGCTGGTTTTGAGGATACCAGCTTATAGGTGTACAACTTTGGGTTTCTCTGTGTATATGCGAGCTGGAACCATCTTAGAGATATGTTGGATGCTCCGTGCTGGTTTTTTTGGGAATTGGATTTGGGTGTAGCGTCTGTGTACCTGAGCTGGTACAGTGGAGAGGTCTGAGCTGATCTGAGTCCTGTAGACTAGATCGGGTTCATGTGAGTGATTTAAGCTGGTTGTGTGTTGCTTTAAGTACCCGAGCTGGTCAGCAGAGCGCTGTGCTAGTTGAAGCAGCGTAACTACCTGAGCTGGTTTATGTGCCTGAGCTGGTATAGTAGTAAAGTCTGAGCTGGTTTGAATTTACTGTAAAATTGACTGGGGGTATAAATATACATATAAGTGTTGACCAACACATAGTCATTTTACGACACACATACCTTATCTTCTCCCGACTTATATCTTCGAACCCTAGTGTCTACTGTTCACCCGATAACTTCTTCTTCCGATTGTCGGATATTGGCTGGTCAGAATTGTGTGAGGGTACATCGTTTTGAAACCCATATTCGAGGAAAACATTCTTGTACCATTTTGGAGTTAGAAGGAGGCCGGATAGAGATAATAACTGGTAAGTTGCGTGAGCTGTGTTTCGCCTTTTTCCAACAGAGTTGAGCTTTGGTTCAGGTAACCGTGTTGGGCTAGCTTTAGTTTCATTCCTAGCTTTGATTTTGAGCTGAGTAGTGCTTTATTAGCTAGATGTAGTTGAACTAAACTATGAGGCTCTAGGTCGTGAGCTGGTTGAGCTTGAGTATAGTTGTTTTTCTTAAGTATCTTGGCAGATTAGCTCCTTTCTTGTGGATTTTGCCTTGATTTCTCGGCAGATACTTGAGCTGAGCAGGGATGTGTTCTGCCATTTAATTTGTAAGTTGTTCTGTGGTAGTGTAGCTCAGAAGCGAAAGGTACGGATTGAGCTTGTTTTAACAGCTTTGACAATAGCATGATAATATTTCCAGCATGAATTGATTGTTGTGTTATCACATGCTGACTGTAAGCTGAGCTACTTAGCCTGCTGTTCTGGATGACTATCTGGTTTGCTTATGTTTGAGTTATGTGCATTGTTTGTGAGCATGATTCTGTCTTGAATTCATGCATAACATATTGACCTTGTTCCTTTGAGAAACGATAATCACTGAGTCGTGATTTGCCGGCTAAACCGCCGTGCTGAGAATCCAATGCTGTCGCTGAGTTGTGATAGCCAGCTAAGTCGCTATTGTCTGGATTCTGATGAATTATTGAGATGTCATTGCCCAACTTAGTCAATGTGTTATGTTTACCGATGATTCTTGATACCTCATCATGCATTGCACGACTTGAGGTATTGCATGCCTTATATGATTGTTGTTATTTGAGTGCTCTTCGTACTGAGGTTTAACCACGTTTTCTTCCCTTTTTGGGACTGCTTTGGTCCTGTGTTTGGCCTTTGAAAGTGCTTCAGGTAACCCAGCTGGACCTTGTGGTGCGTCGGCTGGTAGAGCCCCATATTGAGTCCCAGTTATGTATTATGTACTGATTGTATTACCAGGGGATGCCTGTGATAATACTGTACTTGAGATTTGTATTTGATGAGATACTGTATACGTTTCTGGTACTGTTGTCATTGTATGGATTTTTGTGTTAAAATCTATATTTTGAGTATGATTGTATTTTAAATGAAAATTTCAGTTCAGGCCCAAAGGAAAATTTTTAGCCTATATTTTATGCTTCCGCGTAATTTCGATTAATTGAGTAAATAATCTCTTATTAGAGCACCGGATCTGACATTTTGGTATGAGAGCTTAAACTTAGATAAGCTCAATTCTTTTCTATCACACTTGAGTCTAACAAACTTTGAATTTCTTTTCATGATTAACTTTGTGATTTCGGTTATGCTTGACTCTTTGATTTATCTACCTCTTAAATTCCACTGAGGATAGGTCCAAGTAGAGCTGCTAGGCAAGTTGTTGAGGATTATAGAGCCCCTGAGTGCGATGAGGATGTTGCTGAACAGAGTGTGCCTTTGCGTCTTCGAGCTAGACAGGCAAAGGTTAAGGTTGATAATGTAACTAAGAAGATTGGCGAGATGGAACTTGTGTTAGATAGGTTCTATAGGATGAATCCCCCTACATTTACTGGCAACGAGGATGGTTTGATGGTTGGAGACTGGCTGGAACACATGGAAGAGTTGTTTGATACTGTAGAGTATTCTGAGGAGAAGAGGCTGAAGTTGGTTGTTCTGCAGTTGAGGGAGCATGCTCAAAGCTGGTGGAAGGGTACTTCCACCGTTATGAGAGTGACTGGAGTTGTGGTCACTTGGGAGAGCTTCTGTGCTGCTTTTTGCCGGGAGTATACCCCACCGTTATGAGGGTACATCGATCGGAAACCCCTCTTCGAGTGAGCTGTGTTTCACTATTTTCTAGCAGAGTTGAGCTTCGATTCAGGTAACCGTGTTGCGCTAGCTTTAGTTCCGTTCCTAGTTTTGATCTTTGAGGTGAGTAGTGCTCTGTTAGCTACATGTAGTTGAACTGAACTATGAGGCTTTTGGCCGTGATCTGGTTAAGCTTGAGTATAGCTGATTTTCTTAAGTATCTTGACAGGTTAGCTCCTTTCCTGTGATTTTTGTCTTGATTTCTTGACTTAAACTTAAGCTGAGCTGGGAAGTGTGTTCTGTCATTTAAGCTGTAAGCTGTTCTGTGATAATTGTAGCTCAGAAGCGAAAGGTACGTATTGATCTTGTTTTAACAGGTTTGACATAAGCATGATAATATTTCCAGCGTGAATTGATTGTTGTGTGATTGTGTGCTGGCTGTAAGCTGAGTTGCTTAGCCTGGTGTTCTGGATGACTATCTGGTTTGCTTATGTTTGAGTTATATGCATTGTTTGTGAGCAAGATTCTGTCTTCCATTCATGCATAACATATTGAGTCTTTTCCTTTGAGAATCGATATTCACTAAGTTGTGATTTGTCGGCTGAGCCGCCGTGCTGAGAATCCAATGCTGTTGTTGAGTCGTGATAGCCAGCTGAGTCGCTGCGATCTGGATTCTGACGAATTATTGACATGTGATTGCCAGCTGAGTCAATGTGCTTTTTTTACCGATGATTCTTGATAATCCATCATGCATTGCACGACTTGAGATATTACATGCCTTATATGATTGCTGTTATTTGAGTGCTCTTTGTACTGAGATTTGACCTTGTTTTCTTCCCTTGTTGGGGCTGCTTTGGTCCTGTGTTTGGCCTTTGCAGGTGCTTCAGGTAACCAGCTGGACCTAGTGGTGTGTCGGCTGATAGAGCCCCATATTGAGTCCCAGTTATGTAATATGTACTGATTGTATTAACAGGGGATGCCCTGTGAGAATACTGTACTTGAGATTTGTATTTGTTGAGATACTTGTATACCTTTCTGGTACTGTTGTCATTGTATGGGTCTTTTGAGTTAAAATCTATATTTTGAGTATGATTGTCCTTTAAATGATATTTTCAGTTCAAGCCCAAACGAAAATTCTTAGCCCATATTTTAATTTATCCGCGTAATTGCGATAAATTGAGTAAATAATCTCTGATCAGAGCACCTAGTCTGACATTTTGGTATCAGAGATTAAACTGGGAAAAGCTAAATTGTTTTCTATCACACTTGAGTCTAGGCACAGAGTTTGAATTTCTGTTCATGATTAGCTCTGTGATTTTGGTTATGCTTGACTCTGTGATTTCGTTATCTGTCTCTGTGAATTATCAGCTTTTTGTTCTTACTTTTGAGTACCTCTTAGATGCCACAGATGAGAGGTACAAGTAGAGCTGCTAGGCAGGTAGTTGGGGAGTATAGAGCCCCTGAGAGCCATAAGGATGTTTCTCAACAGAGTGTGCCTTTGTGTCGTCCAGCTGGACAGGCAGAGCTTGAGGTTGAGAATGTAACTAGGCAGATTGGCGAGATGGAACTGGTGTTGCCTAGGTTCCAGAGGATGAATCCCCCTACGTTTACTGGCACCGAGGGTGGTTTGATGGCTGAAGGCTGGTTGGAACACATGGAAGAGTTGTTTGATAGTGTGTAGTATTCTGAGGAGAAGAAGCTGAAGTTGGTTGTTCTGCAGTTGAGGGAGCATGGTCAACGCTGGTGGAAGGGTACTTCCAGTGTTATGAGAGAGACTGGAGTTGTGGTCACTTGGGAGAGCTTCTGTGCTGCTTTTCGTCGGAATTATAACTCAGAGTCGTACTACATTAATCGAGAGAGGGAGTTTGATAATATGAAGCAAGGAAATCTGAAGGTCGATGAGTATGCTAGACAGTTTCCCTCACTTCTTGCGTATGTCCCTCATGTGGCGAACCAGGAGCGGACGTAGAGGAACAAGTTCTTGAAAGGTTTGAGGCCAGAGTTGTTTCAGTTGGTTTTGGCAGGTTCTCCGTAGAATTATGCTAAGGCTGTGGATAAGGAGGTTGACATCGAGGAGAGTTTTTTGGATGCACAAACGAAGGTTCAGCCGGTAGCTGGACGAGGTTTCCATCCCGCCCCTGAAGGGATGTATGCATTTCAGCCTCAGACATCGTAGCAGTCTAATCGCCAGAAGTTCAAGCCTCGAGGGAATCAATTTAAGAGACGGTCGAATTCGAGTTCTTCTAGTTCTGGTGGTAGTGGTTATGGAGAGGTGACATATGGTCAGTGCGGAGGTAGGCATTTGACTTCTCAGCGCCGTGGAGTTCAGGGTTTTTGCCATAAGTGCGGGCAGCCTGGACACTTTGCTAGAGTGTGTCCTTCTATGAGGGGACATCCCTCTAATCTTTCGCAGCAAGGTTCGGCTGGTGGTTCTTCTCAGAGGCCGCAACCTCCTGCCCGATCCCAGCAATCAGGATTCCAACCTCGTGAGGCGTCTAAGTTTTGAGGACCTTCTAGACCTTAGTTTCAGGGACCTCAACAAGCTCTGGTGAATGCCATGACTCCAGAGCAAGCTGATGATATTCCTCGAGGAGTTATTGCAGGTACTTGCTTTATCTTTGATTTCCTGCCTGAGTTTTGTTTGATACTAGAGAATCACACTCCTTTATATCTTATCTTTTTGTGTATGAGTGTGGGTTGAGTGCTACCCCACTGTGTGTGTTGTATCTGTTTCTACTCTTGATGGTGTGAGTTTGTTGTCCCGTGAGGTGGTTGTGAATTGCCTGATCAGATTTAATCAGAATGTGCTGGTGACGAATTTGATTTCTCTGGAGATTAGAGACTTTTATTGTATCTTGGGTATGGACGTGTTGTCCAGTTATTGAGCTACAGTGGATTGTTTTCATGGAGCGGTAAGGTTTAAGATTTATGGACCTTGATTTTGGTGAAATGTGGGATTTCTAGGGTGTAGATTCGAGATCGAAGATTCCGCTTGTGTCAGCCATGGAGATGTTTAGCCTGTTGTCGCTGAACACATGGTTTATGATTTATGCCCTAGATGTGACCCAAGAGTCGCGACTGGAATTGGGTGATATCCTGATTGTCCGAGAGTTTCCTGATGTTTTCCGGATGAGATTCTTGGTTTCCTCCGAGACGAGAGATTGATTTCAGCATTGAGTTCATGCCAAGGACTATCCCGATTTATAGAGCTCCATATCGATTGGCGCCAGCTAAGCTGCGGGACCTCAAGGACCAGTTATGTGATCATCTAGAGAAGGGTTTCATTAGACCGAGTATGTCGCCTTGGGGAGCTCCAATTCTCTTCGTGAAAATAAGTATGGATCTATGAGGATGTGTGTCGATTTTAGACAGTTGAACAAAGCGACGGTGAAAGTATCCTTTGCCAAGGATTGATGATCTGTTCGATCAGCTGTAGGGATTAGTAGTATACTCCAAGATTGATCTGTGATCTGGTTACCATTGCGGATTAGAGACACTGATGTAGCGAAGACAACATTTTGTACAAGATACGGGCATTATGAGTTCCTTTTGATGCCGTTTTGATTGACGAATTCCCATGCTGTCTTCATGGACTTGATGAATCGTGTCTTTAATGAGTATATTGATCGCTTTTTGATCGCCTTCATAGATGATATTCTGGTGTATTCGAGGAATTATAGAGAGCATAAGGAGCATTTGAGACTAGTGTTGCAAACTCTGAGAGACTTGCAGTTGTACGCAAAGTTCACTAAGTGTGAATTTTGGTTGGACAAGGTGATCTTTTTGGGTCATGTCATTTCTGTGCAAGGTATTTTTGTGGATCCTAATAAGGTTGAGGCAGTCCTTAACTGGAAGCGACCTAGTAATTTTCGGAGATCTGTAGTTTCTTGGGTTTGGCTGGCTATTACATACATTTCATGAGGCATTTTATTCAATAGCCCGGCCGATGACGCAGTTGACTCAGAATGATAGGAGATTTCTGTGGACAGACGAGTGTGAGTCGATTTTCAAGTTGCTCAAGGAGAAGAGACTACTACTCTTGTGTTAGCTTTACCTTCGGGTTCTGGAGGTTTTGTTGTTTGCTCCGATGCTTCTCTGAGTGTTTTGGGTTGCGTGCTGATGCAGAACGGGCGAGTGATAGCATATTCGTCTCGACAATTGAAACCTCATGAGACCAGATACCCCGTGCACGATTTAGAGTTGGCAGCTATCGTTTTTCCTTGAAGATTTGGCGTCACTACTTGTATGGTGAGCAGTTTGTGGTGTACACTGACCACAAGAGTTTGAAGTATATCTTCACTCAGTCAGATTTGAACATGAGGCAGCGTCGTTGTATGGATTTGCTCAAGGATTTTGAATGTGAGATTCAGTATCAGCCTGGACGGATGAACTTTGCCTTGAGTAGGAAAGCCCAGCCTGTGATGCTAACTTCTTAGAGTATCTCAAAATTCCATGAACATTTGGGGACTTATGGATGGAGATTTCAGCCAGATGATCAGTATTTCGTACTTTCTTTTTTTCAGGTTGAACCACAGCTTGTACCAGATATTAGAGCAGCACAGAGGACTGACCCCTACATCCATGAGTTCAGAATAAAAGCCAGAATGGTCATTCGGACGATTTTACTATTTCTTCTTATGGATGTCTAAGATTCCATGGTAGATTAGTGATTCCGAATCTGATAGACCTGAACGAGGTCCATTGTAGTCGTTACAGTGTACATCTAGGTGAGAAGAATATATACCAAGCCTTGATATCTCACTATTGCTGGGAAGGCATGAGGAATGATATTTCCGCATTTGTAGCATGATTTTTGAACTGACAACAGGTCAAGGCTTAGAGGATGTGACCTGGAGGATTGCTACAGATTTTAGAAGGGGATGCGATGTGATTTGGGTGGTGATTGACAGGCTTTAGAAGTCAGCCTACTTCATTCCCTATGATGTGAGATGTTCTATGAAGAAGATGGCAAGACTATACATTGATCATGTGGTTAGGCTAAATGGAGTTCTGGTTTCGATAGTGTCTGATAGTGATCCAAGATTCACTTCCCGATTTTGAAAGAGTTTTCAAGAAGCTATGGGTTCAAGATTGGCCATGAGTACAGCTTATCACCCATAGACATATGGCCAGTAGCGGACCATACAGTCTTTGGAAGACATGCTACGAGCTATTGTGATGGATTGTAGTGGTGGCTGGCAGGATTCCTTGTCCCTGATTGAGTTTTCATATAATAACAGCTACAAAGTGACTATCGAGATTTCACAATTCGAAGCTTGGTATGGTAGAAAATGCAGGTAACTGATTTTCTAGGAAGAAGTTGGTGAGAAAACTTTCTACCCCTGAGTTCGTGCAGCATATGAAGGATCAGGTTGAGCTAATTCAAAGCCGGATTAAATCTTCATAAGATCGTCAAGCTAGCTATGCTAACAGAAGGCGTATGTCTTTGAAATTTCAGGTTGGCGATCGAGTGTTTCTGAAAGTCTCTCCTTTCAAGAGCGCGATGAGGTTCAGGCTCAACGGTAATTGTGACGCCCAAACCCATGGGAATCAATGGAATGGAGTAAATGGAAAATTGAAAGATATACAAGGACTAAATGCGAAATATTGTAAGATGTATTACCTTACAAAAACTGAACGTAAACAGTTGGCACCAAAAGTGAACAGTAAAACATATTTGGATTATAAGAACTTCAAATTTCGGTTACAAAATTAGATATTACAACTATTGGAACTCTATATGAATTCTCTATTGCTGTAATTGATCTTAATACAGTTTGACAAAAGATAAAAAACAACAACAGCTAGCTGTGCGGAAACAATGGCCTTCGACAAACACACGCAACCCCCAAATCTGGTTCTACTCGCACCAACCGCCTACCCTGAGCTGCCTCACCTGCATCGGGAAAACTAGTGAACCTAGGGGCTCAAAAAGTAAAACTAAGGATAACAAGATCACATAATGCAGGCAGAACTTAAATTTAATATAATTAAAGGAAGCCATCTGAACTCAAATCTTGCTACTGAAAATACAGATCGGAACATCAGATATGAATCGCTTTACTCTGTGACTCATGGCCTAGAGGCTCTCTGGTGGTCCTTATGCATGAAAGCACGTTATCTAAATCAGTAACTCTCTGTTAAGGGATTACAGTAATTCCATAATCTTGTCCCTTCTAATGAAGGGATTATAGTCATACCGTAATCTTGTCCCTTCCTGAATGACCGAGTCCTCTATGCCATAAGTCCTTAAAACTGAAACTTTACTTCCTTTACTTTAAAACATCTTTTATACACTGCTCTTGATCGAAGATCGATTGCTGAAAACTGGATGATTCACTGCTATGAAACTCATTTTATCTTAAAAAAAACTTTACTGAGTGTACAGCTGGGCTACGAGCTGATGATAGAAAATCCAGCTCGGAAGAACGCAAAACAGCTCTGGTTAAAAGAAACAGATCACATGCATAAAGAACAGCTAGGGCCACATAAAACAGATCTCGGGTGTGAACAAAGATATTGATTCCAGATCACCCTTCTCCAGGATTGTTCATGATATTGGGCTGAGGTTTGTGTGGCCGTTGTACAGTTTTCTTTGATTGGATGTTTGCACCCCGTTGGTACAGTAAATCGTTGCAGAGACATCATCGTTCCTTTTGTAGATATAGAGGAGGTCCCCATAGGATTTCGAAGTGTATTTAAGAGTGGTATAGATACAAAAATTTTTGTTGAAATTTTGAATGAATTTGTTGTACAGCCTGAGGTACAGGTTCTGCAAGAAGTCAAGTCAATTTCTTCTGATGGTTCGACAGTTTACCGTTCTCCGTCTCCAAGGTCTGAACTATCGATTTCTTCTCAAGATACAGATCCTGTTGTACAGACAGATAAATAGTTAATTTCTACAGAACCTAGTGTACAATTAGCACAAGTTGTAAATATTGAATCAGATCCTACAGATACTGTTAGCCCTTCTCAGCAAAATCCAGACATGCCTTGCCTTCTCCAAGTCAGAGTCCCTCTACTGATTCCTCTACGCACTTTAACACAGACGACATTCCTCTGGGTGTTGAAACAGCTGTTGAATAGATTCTCATTCCTACTACTGCTTCTTCCGCTACAGATCTCACCGAACAATTTGATCAGCCACGGGCCCATTTCTCAGCTGTCCATTAAGCATATGAGGACTCAAAGCAGGATTGGAAATCTCCAGAACCATCTCTTATAAAAATCTATGATCTTGAGAAAGCCTCTACCGACGCTCGTACTCAGCAATATCAACACCTTCGAGGTCTCTTTAAAATCGTTCGCCAGGAGGTCCAGATTCAGAAAACAGCCTTATCTTTTGAAGTGCTTGAATTTAAGAAAGGCGTTCGAGCTCAAAGTGGCATATTCACGACGGAATTTGCTGATATTCGTAAGGAGGTCAGAGATCAATCTAAGGAATTCGAAGATAAACTGGCTGCTATTCGCAATGATTTTCTTGAATTCCGTGTGGAAACATAGGAACAATACGCTACCCTTCGTGATAACCTCGCTGAACTCATAGCCTTTGTCACTAGGGGCCGTGATGACAAAAAGGGGTAAGTGGGTAGCAGCCATGGCCGAGGTCAGCCTCCTCCTGAAGATAGAAGCAAACCTGGATCTGGAGATGGTGGTAGTGGTGGTAGCATAAGTTAGACTTCAAGAAAAAGAGGAAGCAGTGGATCTAGGCAGAGAGATTGGAGATATTGGCTTTCTTCATAGATCTGGATAGTTGCAAGTTTTTCATTTTTCAGTTCTTTGTACAAATATTTTGTACTGTGCTTCATATTAAATGTATAGCAGACTTGAAGCAAATTACATTTGTTTCTTTTAAGTCAAAGACTGCTAAGTTTTGTCGTCATCAAAAAAAGGGAAATTGTTAATATAAAATTTATATGTTTGGCGATAAGAAAATAAGACTGAGAACTGAACATAAGTATTCGCAGAGGACAAGAGAAGGAAACATTTCAGATCGTGTCATCATGCCATTGAGTTGAAGATTTAAGATTTGAGAGCTCTGAGTTAAGTTTCGTTGACATCTGAGTTGACTATTTGGGAATTGATCTGATACGAAGTCAAGTTTTTAGTATCGGGTTGAGGAATTCAGAATTAAGTTCCAAGATATCGGGTTATTTTAATAATCGGTTTTTAACAGTTATCGGGACAGTCTTTCAGATTTGAGGGGATTCAGATTTGATTCAGAAGCTACAAGAGATCCGATTTAGAGCAAAGTATATTCAGACTTTAGTTATTGAGTTGAATATTTCAGATCCGAGTGATTTGGGTTCAGAATATTTAGATATTCAGATTTCAGTTATCGGGTTAAAGATTCGAATCATATTCCAGCATTTGGATCAGTTGAGTAATAGGGTCGACTAATTCAGGTATCGGGTCAGGATCTCATAATTGAAAATATTCAGACTTGATTCAGAGGCTTTAGTAACAGATTCTGTTATATCAACTAAGATGGTATAATTCAGATTCGAGAGTATCAGATGTGGACAGACTCTATACAAGCAATTCAGATGTGTGAGGATTGAGAAATTCGAATTTAGAATTTTTGAATTTTCAGATTTCAGATTTGAGATTTTTGTTGAAATCTGATTTGAGAATTTCAGATCTCTCTTGGAACATTTCATATTTTAGTCGCAGGAATTATCGGGTGAAATCTGTGCGAGTTTTGGAGTGAATTGGTGAAATTTCGATAGAAATCTGATTCCCCAAGCGTTACGTGAGTTTCCGCGAAATTTAGTGTAACCCTGTCGTTTTGGTGAAGTCTGGAGGAGTGAGAGATCTGCCAGGGAGAGAGATATCTGATGGTAGCGTTTGGCGCTAGAAGCCCTACGCCATCGTTTCGCAGTTCAGATGTCTCGTGGGAAGATGAAATCTGGAAGCATAAATGCGTGGGCGTGAGGGGGTGCCACGTGTTGGTCAACATGGTGGATTTGACTGCTGCTAGCGTTGTTTGTTTTAGAGATATCCGTTTTGAGCGATGCGACGTCTTTTGACTCTTGTGTTTAGCGTAGCGCTAAGAGAGATCTGATAAGTTGTGCGCAAGTGTTTGTGTGTTGGTTCCAGACGTCTCGTATACGACGCGGTTTTGAGTTAGTTGGCGAGAACCCTGATACGCTGTCGTTTTGATTAGTTAGCGCTTAGCGTGTTTCGACTTGTGCTAGCGGAGGGATCTTATGTATGTAACGCTGGTGCATTTCAGATGTCACGCGTACGGTGTCGTTTGGCTAGCGCGCGAGTGTTAGCATTAGTGCTATGAAATTTGATGGGTTTTTAGCGCTGTTCGAGGAATCCGTTTGGCGCTAGGATTTGTTGCAGGAATCTGTTTTTGTCGGTGTTTGATTCGTTCAGTAGCTATTGAATTGAGGAATTTAAATAAGTATGGACAACACTTAGTATATTTGAGACACTGATATTCCTCTGTTTTTCCCCGACATTCTTGAAACCCTCGTTTCAGCTACTGTTCACCCGAAAGTTTCTTCCCTAGATTCTGTCGATTTCAGCCTTTGTTTTGGAAGATTTTGGTGGCGCTGAATTCCCCTTGTCTAGCTCTTTCGATTACTACCCATTTGAGACCCTGAATCAGCATTGCAAAGGAAACGCGAAGCTGCTGGTGTTCGAATATTTCTGGAGAAATCTGACCGAGCGTTATTTTGTAGTTGTGCGCTTCTGGGTAAGCGTCTCTTGATGATTTGAGCTTTGTATTCGTTTTTAATACCTGCGATGATTAGAACTAGAGTTGAGTTCTGGCCGTAGGTATTAGGGTGAAGATGTTCAGATTTGAGCTAAGATATTAGCTACCTTGTACAGATTTCAGTTCCTTGAAGCCTTCTGCCGTGAATTTCGAACCAAGATAAATCTGCTTTCTCAGGCCGTGAGTTCTGCCGTGCCCTGTTCGAATCTGTTGAGGTAGATTGTGAGGTTTGAGGTACGAATAGGAGCATCTCTAACAGTTTGAGCGTGGACATGGCTATAATTTGTGTTATGAAATCTGATTGAATTTCTGTTATGTGTTTACGTGAAGCAGACTTGATGAATTTGATTGATTTCATACTCTTTTTTGCGTAAATTATGCATGTAGGAATCTGATATGAATTCTTGGCATTCAGGCATACATCTTGAGCCTGATTGACAGATTGATTGATGACCTGATTGAGAGCCACGTTGTGACCGGTAGACTGAGTAGTCGTGCCCGAATGGTCCAACGCTATCATCGGAGTGGTGCTGAATACCACCGAGCTGTGATGGGCTGACGGGCCCCGATGATCACGGACCGATGATTTCCCCGGTTGATACACCGTGCGTGGTATAGAGGCTCGATTGAGATGATTTGCCAATTGATACACTGGTCTAGCTATCCTATCCTTGATAGCCTTCATGCATTTCATAGCATTTTTTTATAGCATGTTGCATGTTTAGCTGTTTGGATGGCTCTTCGTACTGAGGCTTGACCTCGTATTTGTTTTCCTGTTTTTGTGTTGTTTGGGTTTGTGTTACCCATTTGCAGGATCTTCAGGTAACGAAACTGGACAAAGTGGAGGTTCAGCTGGTCGATCCTCATTTCATTGAGTCCCAGTTTATATAATGATATGTATCGAACCGGGGTATGCCCCGTGTTCCTATGTATTGGGGATATGTTATGATTGAGTTTTGATTGTTACTTGTATTGTATGAGTTTGAGTTAACTCATATTTGAGTATTGATATTTTGAATGTATGTTTTGATTTCAGGCCCATTTTATTTCGAAAAATTTTTAAGCCCGATTTTACGCTTCCGTGATTATGTGCTTAACTGTGCTGTAATCTTGAGTGATTAGCACGGGGCCTGACATTTTTTGTATCAGAGCTTAAACTGGGATAAGCTCGATTTTCTTTGATCACACTCGAGTCTAGGCACAGAGTTTTGATTTGATTTTGATTGACTCTGTGACTTATGTGATTTGATATCTGTCTTGATGCTATATCTGCTGCTAGTCTTATCTTGAGTTTTGTTTAGATGCCACCAAGGAGAGGTAGAGATAGGACTAATAGACGTACCGCAGAGGAGTCTAGGGCCTCGGATAGTGATGAAGGCAATCAGCAGGTTGAGAATGTTACGAGACAGATAGGCGAGATGGAGCTAGTCTTGGCTAGGTTTCAGCGGACGAACCCTCCTACGTTTGCGGGTGCTGAGGGAGGCTTGATGGTTGAAGGTTGGCTAGTTTAGATGGAAGAGTTGTTTGATACCATGGAGTACGCTCCCGAGAAGATACTGAAGCTGGCGGTGTGCAGTTGAGAGATAACGCGCAACACTGGTGGAGAGGTACTTCCCGTATCTTGCGTGAGAGTGGGGCTGTGATTACTTGGGAGAGCTTCTGTGCAGCGTTCCGATAGGAGTATACACCAGAGTCCTACTACAACAGTCGCGAGCGAGAGTTCGATAATCTGAAGTAAGGGAACATGAGAGTAGCTTAGTATGCCCGACAGTTCTCGTCGCTCTTGATGTATGTACCACATGTAGCTAGCCAGGAGAGGACTAAGAGGAACAAGTTTCTGAAAGGTTTGAGACCGGATTTGTTTCGGATGGTGTTGTCTGGTTCACCTGCGACTTATGCTGAGGCCGTGGATAGGGCTGTAGATATTGAGGAGAGTTTGTTGAAGGCTCAGGCTCCGGTTCAGCCATCGGTGGGACGCATTTCTCAGCCGATGCATGATGTGTCGCAATCGTTTCAGTCTCCTCAAGGGTCGCAGCAATCAAATCGCCAAAGGTTTCGACCTCGAGGGAAACAGTTAGAGAAGAAGGCGAATTCGAGTTCATCTGGTTCTACGAGTTCTGGTGGCAGTAGTTGTGGCAGTGTATCTTGTAGACAGTGCGGAGGGAGGCATCTGACTTCTCCTTGTCATGGAGTGCAAGGGACTTGCCATAACTATGGACAGCCTGGACATTTTGCCCAAGTATGTCCTTTGTTGAGGGGACGGTTTTCGGTTCCTTCACAGCAGGGTTCGGCTGGTGGTTCTTCGCAGAGACCGTAGTTTCCTGCCTCGACCCAACGATCTAGATTCCAATCCCATGAGCCTTCTAGGTTTGGAGCAACTTCGAGACCTCAGTCCCAGATTCCACAGCAGTCCCAGGCGAACGCTTTGACGAGAGAGCAGGCTGAGGAGACGCCTGGCATAGTGATCGTAGGTACATGCTCTTTTTTCGATTATCCTGCGAGAGTTCTATTTGACACTGGAGCATCACCCTCTTTTATTTCTGAGTGGTTTGTTTATGAGCATGGGTTGAGTTCTTCCCCATTGTGTGATGTTGTCTCTGTGTCTACCCCTGCTGGTGTGAGTCTGTGGTCCCGTGAAGTAGTGTTGGATTGTGTGCTTCGATTTTATGAGCATGTTTTGGTGTCCAATCTGATTGTTTTGTGAATTAGAGATTTTGATTGCATCTTGGGAATGGATGTATTGTCTAGCTATTGTTAGAGTAGATGCCCAACTAGCCAACTTGTGGCGTGTGGGTTTATAGACTCTTGTATGAAACAATCTTTATATATGATATTCGCATTTATTTATATGGCATTATTTACTTTTATTGTGTTGTATGATGATTTACAATTGCGTTGAGTAAAGACCTAGAATGCACTAAAGTGTATGTTAGATGTGATAGTGGGTATGACGGCTATCATGAAACACATCTAATAGTCACTGTGTATTCTGAACATGTTCCTAGTCGATTGGGCCGTCAAAATGAGGATAAGGCCGCCCGAGCTCGAGACTAGTATCTGCGATGCGAAGTACCATGTTTCATTGGTAGGGAACATTGTGATGTTCTGAGCATGCAAATAAATAGTGATCTGGTGATCTATAGAACTACCCTCGTTCGGACTTTCCAAGTGGTTACCATTTGTCGAGTGGATAAGTCCGAGGTCTTGGTTGTACTGATTAGTCCTCACGACTCGAAACGTCATTGAGACTCTACATGATAGGCGTCTCACTTTGCCGTTTGCCAACTCACACTTGGGGTCATAAGGCGTCGAGATTGGGTGAGACCCCGATGCATGTAGGAGTCGATGCATCGTTGTCGAGGATTCACCGCTCG
>KV010211.1:468385-505632 GCA_001598015.1 Dorcoceras hygrometricum | reverse complement strand
GATACCTAGGGGATCATGGGGCGATGTTTCTAGACGCTTTTACCATGATCCGTTGGGCAGGTCCGGAATTGTGATTCCGGAGCCACAATGGTTGTGGGCCCACGGCTAGCTGTATCCCTGAACCATTGAGGGTCACACAAGTACTGGATTCGAGATTCCCGCACGGATACTCAGCTCAATGTGTTGAGCATGAGAAGAGGATTTTGGGGAGTGCGACTTCCTAAAAGTCAACAAGGGTCAAATCGTGATTCCCGACGTTGAGGGGCAAAACGGTCATTTTGCACTGGGGTTCTGAAAAATGGTTTTTCAGATTATAATATTCAGTTTTGGAACTGAGTCGATCGGTCCGATCTGATCAGCGATCGGAGTTAGGATGAAGTCTCGGTGATGGGGATGAACTGAATGTTCATCCGTTGGACCCGGGGCCGTTGGGCCGGTCCAAGTCCAACACTAAGATCTATTTAATATAGATTAGACTTCATAACTCAATACTAAACTTAATCATAACCTAACCCTAGAGCTTAAGATCCGCCTCTGCCCCTTTCTCGTCAAAGCCTCACGCCGCCGCCGCCGTGCGCCGCTTGTCGTCGCCGGAAATTATTCCGGCCAAATTTGATGAGGAGAATCCGTCCGTGCCGATCTCGTCAGGCCTTCTAGTGCAGGCTGACGAAGGAGTCTCGCATCCGGTCGTGGACCTGATTGACGATATCTACCGCAGCCTACCGTGATGTGCCGTTTTCTTTACGAAACCGGTCGGAGCCAGGCACGAGTTGCCAGCAAGGTAGTCACCTAAACACCCTATGAATGGTCATAGATCTGTGTTTTGTTTTAACTGTATTGATCGTCTCCCAGTATTTTGTTCTTCCGCTACCTCGCCAGGAGGCGTGATCCGGATCCGCCGTGGTTCGCCAACAGCTATAAGTCTACTGTCGATTGCTTTCATGGTGTGGTGAGATTCCGCCCTGATTTGGGTGATAAGTGGGATTTCTACGGTGCTGACTTGCGCTCGGAGATTCCACTGGTGTCTGCCATGGAGATGTCTAGCCTGCTATCGCTGGACAATGCTGGATTCATGATTTATGCGCTTGACGTTTCCCAAGAGCCACGATTGGAGTTGAGAGATATTCCGATCGTTGGAGAGTTTCCCGATGTTTTTCCGGATGAGATTCCTGGATTCCATCCGAGGCATGAGATCGAATTCAGTATCGAGTTGGTGCCCGGTACCGCCTCGATTTCTAAAGCCCCATATCGGTTGGCGCCAGCAGAGTTGAAGGAACTCAAGGATCAGTTGAGAGATCTCTTGGAGAAAGGCTTCATCAGACCGAGTATGTCTCCTTGGGGAGCTCCGATTCTTTTCGTGAAGAAGAAAGATGTGTCCATGAGGATGTGCGTTGATTTCCGACAGTTGAACAAAGCGACGGTGAAGAACAAGTATCCTTTGCCGAGGATTGATGACTTGTTCGATCAGTTTCAAGGATCGGTGGTGTACTCAAATATTGATTTGCGCTCTGGTTATCACCAGTTGTGGATTAGAGACGCCGACGTGTCGAAGACAGCTTTCCGAATGAGATATGGGCATTATGAGTTTCTTGTCATGCCGTTTGGGTTGACGAATGCCGAAGCTGTTTTCATGGATTTGATGAATCGCGTCTTTAGCGAGTACATCTATCGGTTCGTGATCTTCTTCATAGATGACATCTTGGTTTATTCTAAGAGTTTGAGAGAGCATAAGGAGCATCTGAGATTGGTGTTGCGGAGATTGAGAGACTGGCAGTTGTACGCCAAGTTCAGCAAGTGTGAATTTTGGTTGGATAGAATTATCTTTTTGGGCCATGTGATTTCGGCGCAAGGGATTTCGGTGGATCCGAGTAAGGTCGAATCAGTTCTTAACTAGGAGAGACCTAGGAACGTTTTCGAGATCTGTAGCTTCTTGGGATTGGCTGGCTATTACAGGCGTTTTATCGAGAAGTTTTCTTCGATAGCCAGGTCGATGACTCAGTTGACTCAAAAGGATCATAAGTTCGTTTGGACTGATGAGTGCGAATACAGTTTTCAGACGTTGAAGGAGAAGTTGACTACTGCTCCTGTTTTGGCTCTACCGTCTGGATCTGGAGGATTTTTGGATTGCTCCCCGAGTAAGGTCGAATCAGTTCTTAACTAGGAGAGACCTAGGAACGTTTTCGAGATCTGTAGCTTCTTGGGATTGGCTGGCTATTACAGGCGTTTTATCGAGAAGTTTTCTTCGATAGCCAGGTCGATGACTCAGTTGACTCAAAAGGATCATAAGTTCGTTTGGACTGATGAGTGCGAATACAGTTTTCAGACGTTGAAGGAGAAGTTGACTACTGCTCCTGTTTTGGCTCTACCGTCTGGATCTGGAGGATTTTTGGTATGCTCCAATGCTTCTCTCAATGGCTTGGGATGTGTTCTGATGCAGAACGGGTACGTGATTGCGTATACGTCTCGACAGTTGAAGCCTCAAGAGACGAGGTACCCCGTGCATGATTTGGAATTTTATGCGATAGTTTACCTTGAAGATTTGGCTTCACTATATTTATGGTGAAGATTTTGTGGTGTGCACCGACCACAAGAGTCTGAAATATATCTTCACGCAGTCAGACCTGAATATGAGGCAGCGGCGTTGGATGGAATTGCTCAAGGACTTTAACTGTGAGATTCAGTATCAGCCTGGGCGGATGAACTCGGTAGCCGATGCCTTGAGTAGGAAGACCCAGCCTGCAATGCTTACGTCGTTGAGTGTCTCGAGAGTCTACGAGCAGTTGAGTACTTCTGGTTGGCGATTCCAACCGGGTGATCAGTACTTCTTGGTTTCTTCGATTCAGGTAGAACCGCAAATTGTGAACGACATCAGAGAGGCGCAGAGGACTGATCCTCATATTCATGAGTTGAATATTAAAGACCGAAGTGGTCAGTCTGAGGATTTCTATGTTACTTCGGATGGATGTTTGAGATTTAGATGAAGATTAGTGGTTCCGAACCTGATTGATTTGAAAGAGACCATCTTAAATGAAGCGCATTGTAGTCGATATTGTGTGCATCCGGGCGAGAGAAAGATTTACCATGCCTTGAAGTCTCACTTCTGGTGGGCAGGTATGAAGAGCGACATTTCTGGTTTTGTTGCTAGATGTTTGAATTGCCAGCAGGTCAAGGCTGAGAGGATGAGACTTGGTGGATTGCTGCAGAGTTTAGAAGTGCCTCAATGGAATTGGGAGCACATCGCCATGGATTTTGTGACTCATTTACCTCGATCGAGTAGGGGATGCGATGCGATTTTGGTGGTGATTGATAGACTCTCGAAGTAAGCCCATTTCATTCCCTATGATGTGAGGTGTTCGATGAAGAAAATGGCGAAATTGTACATCGACCATGTGGTTAGATTGCATGGAGTTCCTGTCTCGATAGTGTCTGACAGAGATCCAAGATTCACTTCTCGATTTTGGAAGAGTCTGCAAGCAGCAATGGGTTCGAGATTGGCTATGAGTACATCCTATCACCCACAGACAGATGGTCAGTCGGAGCGGACCATTCACACTTTAGAGGATATGCTGCGTGCAGTTGTGATGGATCGATAGTGTCTGACAGAGATCCAAGATTCACTTCTCGATTTTGGAAGAGTCTGCAAGCAGCAATGGGTTCGAGATTGGCTATGAGTACATCCTATCACCCACAGACAGATGGTCAGTCGGAGCGGACCATTCACACTTTAGAGGATATGCTGCGTGCAGTTGTGATGGATTTCAGCGGTGGCTGGCAGGATTCGTGATCCTTGGTTGAATTTTCGTTTAACAACAGCTACCAAGTGACTATCGGGATGGCTCCATTTGAAGCTTTGTATGGTCGCAAGTTCAGATCTCCGATCTGTTGGGAAGAAGTTGGTGAGAAACAGCTTTCTACCCTTGAATTTGTACAGCACATGAAAGATCAGATTGATTTGATTCGGAGTAGAATGAAAGCTGCTCAAGACCGTTTCTCTAGATATGTTAATAGAAGAAGTAGACCTTTGGAATTCGAGGTTGGCGACCGAGTGTTTCTCAAGATTTCTCCTTTTAAGAGCGTGATGAGATTCAGATTTAAAGGCAAATTGGCTCCTAGATTCGTTGGCCCCTTTGAGATTGTTGAGCGGATTGGACAGTTGGCTTATAGGTTGAGGCTGTCTGACGAGTTAGCAGCGAAACAAGAAGTTTTTCATGTTTCAATGTTGATAAAATATGAGCCAGATCCGTCCCATGTTTTGAGAACCAAGGAAGTTGAGCTGGATTTTGCCTTGAGCTATGTCGAATATCCAGTGCAGATCCTGGATAGAAAGGAGAAGCAGCTGAGGAACAAGATAATTCTGTTGGTGATGGTCCAATGGAGTAAGCATGGTCGAGAAGAAGCTACCTGGGAGGTTGAGGAGAAGATGAGACAAGACTGGCCTCATCTGTTTGAGCACTGACAGTGTGAATTCCAGGTAAATTATGATTCTTTGCTTCGAGTTTGATTAGATGATTGTGTTTGATTTGAATGATTTGATTCTTATTCCCTGAGTTTGCCTTTGATTTTGAGGACGAAATCTCTTAAGATGGGTAGAATGTGAGGATTGAGATATTCGAATTTAGAATTTCTGAATTTTCAGATTTTAGATTTGAGATTTTTGGTGAAATCTGATTTGAGAATTTCAATCTCTCTTGGAACATTTCAGATTTTAGTCGCAGGAATTATCGGGTGAAATCTGTGCGAGTTTTGGAGTGAATTGGAGAAATTTCAATAGAAATCTGATTCCCCAAGCGTTACGTGAGTTTCCGCGAAATTTAGTGTAACACTGTCGTTTTGGTGAAGTCTGGTGGAGTGAGAGATCTGTCAGGAAGAGAGAGATCTGATGGTAGCTTTTGGCGCAGGAAGTGCTACGCCGTCGTTTCACAGTTCAGATGTCTCGTGGGAAGATAAAATCTGGTAGCGTAAATGCGTGGGCGTGAGGGGGTTCCACGTGTTAGTCAACATGGTGGAGTTGACTGTTGCTAGCGTTGTTTGTTTTAGAGAGATTTGTTTTAGCGATGCGACGCTTTTGACTCTTGTGTTTAGCGTAGCGCTTAGAGAGATATGATTAGTTGTGCGCAAGTGTTTGTGTGTTGGTTCCAGACGTCTCGTATACGACGCCGTTTTGAGTTAGTTGGCGAGAACCCTGGTACGCTGTCGTTTTGATTAGTTAACGCCTAGCGTGTTTCGACTTGTGCTAGCGGAGGGATCTTATGTATGTAACGCTGGTGCATTTCAGATGTCACGCGTACGGAGTCGTTTGGCTAGCGCGCGAGTGTTAGCATTAGCCCTATGAAATTTGATGGGTTTTTAGCGCTATTCGAGGAATCCGTTTGGCGCTAGGATTTGTTGCAGGAATATGTTTTTGTTGGTGTTTGACTCGTTCAGTAGCTATTGAATTGAGGAATTTAAATAAGGTGGACAACACTTAGTATATTTGAGACACTGATATTCCTCTGTTTTTCCCCGACATTCTTGAAACCCTCGTTTTAGCTACTGTTCACCCGAACGTTTCTTCCCTAGATTTATGTCGATTTCAGCCTTCGTTTTGGAAGATTTTGGTGCGCGCTGAACTCCCCTTGTCTAGCTCTTTTGATTACTACCCATTTGAGACCCTGAATCAGCATTGGAAAGGAAACGCGAAGCTGCTGGTGTTGTAAGATTTCTGGAGAAATCTGACCGAGCGTTCTTTTGTTGTTGTGTGCTTCTGGGTAAGCGTCTCTTGCTGATTTGAGCTTTGTATTCGTTGTTAATACATGCGTAGATGATTAGAACTAGAGTTGAGTTCTGGCCGTAGTTATTAGGGTGAAGATGTTCAGATTTGAGCTAATATATTAGCTACCTTGTACAGATTTCAGCTCCTTGAAGCCTTCTGCCGTGAATTTCGAACCAGGAGAAATCTGCTCTTGCTGATTTGAGCTTTGTATTCGTTGTTAATACATGCGTAGATGATTAGAACTAGAGTTGAGTTCTGGCCGTAGTTATTAGGGTGAAGATGTTCAGATTTGAGCTAATATATTAGCTACCTTGTACAGATTTCAGCTCCTTGAAGCCTTCTGCCGTGAATTTCGAACCAGGAGAAATCTGCTTTCTCAGGCCGTGAGTTCTGCCGTGCCCTGTTCGAATCTGTTGAGGTAGATTGTGAGGTTTGAGGTACGAATTGGTGCAGCTCTAACAGTTTGAGCGTGGACATGGCTATAATTTGTGTTACGAAATCTGATTGAATTTCTGTTATGTGTTTACGTGAAGCAGACTTGATGAATTTGATCGATTTCATACTCTGTTTTGCGTAAATTATGCATGTAGGAATCTGATATGAATTCTTGGCATTCATGCATACATCTTGAGCCTGATTGACAGATTGATTGATGACCTGATTGAGAGCCACGTTGTGACCGGAATACTGAGTAGTCATGCCCGAATGGTCCAACGCTATCATCGGAGTGGTGCTGAATACCACCGAGCTGTGATGGGCTGACGGGCCCCGATGATCACGACCGATGATTTTTCCCGGTTGATACAACGTGCGTGGTATAGAGGCTCGATTGAGATGATTTGCCAGTTGATACACTGGTCTAGCTATCCTATCCTTGATAGCCTTCATGCATTTCATAGCATTGTTTTATAGCATTTTGCATGTTTAGCTGTTTTGATGGCTCTTCGTACTGAGGCTTGACCTCGTATTTGTTTTCCCGTTTTTTGTGTTTTTTTGGTCTGTGTTACCCATTTGCAGGATCTTCAGGTAACCAAGCTGGACAGAGTGGATGTTCAGCTGGTCGATCCCCATTTCATTGAGTCCCAGTTTATATTATGATATGTATCGAACCGGGGGATGCCCCGTGTTCCTATGTATTGGGGATCTGTTATGATTGAGTTTTGATTGTTACATGTATTGTATGAGTTTGAGTTAACTCATACTTTGAGTATTGATATTTTGAATGTATGTTTAGAGTTCAGGCCCATTTTATTTCGAAAATTTTAAGCCCGATTTTACGCTTCCTTGATTATGTCCTTAATTGTGCTGTAATCCTGAGTGATTAGCACGGGGCCTGACAAGATGTGAGTAACAGGAAGTCAGATCCGTATATGCTACTTCAGATATTAAGCTACTACTGACGTTCAGTTTTGAGAGAGTATATTCGATAGAGTTTTACGATATTTCAGATTTCTTTAACGGATTTAGATTGGACATATTCTACTCAGTGACTTACAGATGTATGCTATCAGATTTGATTGTATTACGAGAATAGTACAGTATTCAGATTTGACATATTATAGAATCTACAAAAAGAGAGATATCAGATACGTAAAGAAATATATCTTCGAGCTATTCACAAAGGCATAGAGAGCTATATTCAGATGTCAATAACAGATATGAGCTTCGGAACACTTCAGATGCTATCAAATAGTTATTTTAGGAGAATCAACGGTCATGATTTAATCGTGTAAAAGCCTGGAATTAAGGAGACAAAATCAGAGCTATTTTCGGCAAAGTTGCACAATACGCGGAGTGATTGATACGATGATTACGCACTTTGGAATATAAGTCAATTTAGCCCTGACAACCGCATATTACCTTTCGCATGGCATTAATGGAGCATTAAATGCTATGATACGATGAAGATATGCAAAGGAGTTTATCTCTACTAGCTATATTTATTGACCGTTGAAGACAAAGAGTATAAATAGCTGAAGAATTCAAATGAAGAAGCTCTCGGTCATTCTCTACCATTTAACGACGCTTATTGTGCTATCATAACGCTCTTGCATACTCATTGGGAACCTTATCATCGAAAAATATTTCAAGTCCCAGTATTTAAATCTCGAAGAACACTCAAGTTCAAGCTTTCATAGATTTATTCTTCGAGATATCTTTTGGTTTGAATTTGTAAACAGTTCTTGTTGATAAAAGAAACAGAAGATCTACAGTACTCACTATATCGTAATTCTTTGTATCATTCAAATTTGAGTCTGTAACAAACGTGCTAAGTGAAGCCGTTTGAGAAATTAAGTTGATTGTTTTCAACAGTTGTATCTGCGTGCATTGGTGTTTGCTAGGAGTTCACTTCGAGCGAGGCTCAGTGACCGAGTGTCTACAGTGTCTGTATTCATCAAAGTCTATTTATTCTTCGAGATATCTTTTGGTTTGAATTTGTAAACAGTTCTTGTTGATAAAAGAAACAGAAGATCTACAGTACTCACTATATCGTAATTCTTTGTATCATTCAAATTTGAGTCTGTAACAAACGTGCTAAGTGAAGCCGTTTGAGAAATTAAGTTGATTGTTTTCAACAGTTGTATCTGCGTGCATTGGTGTTTGCTAGGAGTTCACTTCGAGCGAGGCTCAGTGACCGAGTGTCTACAGTGTCTGTATTCATCAAAGTCTTCTAATGGAACCTTGCTGCAAAGGAAGAAGGGGATACGTAGGATTTGATATCCGAACTTCCAGAACAAATCTGCCCCTTATACTTTTACTTACTGCATCTATTTACTTATACTGTTCACTGATCATCGACTTATTTCCGCACAATTATTGTTAGTCGAGAAATCAGATTTAAACTGGGATAACTCAGATCTTGTAACTTGGATCTGAGTTAAGTGAGGCGCTTTTAAAATCGGTTTAAGGTTTTGAGAAATAAAAATCCAAAGGAGTTCATTCAACCCCCCCCCCCTTCTGAACTCCTAGGGTTGTTTTTGATCCATATTGATCCTATCACTCTAGGTAGAGACTACGCATATCCTCTTCTGTCTCCCATGTTTCTTCCCGCTCTGAGTGGTTAGACCACTGAACTTTAACCATCGGGATGCTACGATTTCTTAACTTCCTATTCTCTCTATGAATAATCCTCTCTGGTCTCTCTTCATAACTTAGATCTGGTGCAAGCTGGATTGGTTCATAGCTCAAAACATGCAACGGGTTAGGAACATATTTCCTCAAAGCTGATACATGAAAAACGTTATGCACTGAGGACAGATGTTAAGATAAAATTTATATGTTTTGGTGATAACAAAATAAGACTGAAAAATGATCTTAAGTATTCGCAGAAAACAAGAGTAGGGAACTCTTCAGATCTCGTGACGTCATGCTATTTAGTTGCAGTCTCTAAGATTCGACAGTTCCGAGTTAAGCGTTGACATCTGAGTTGACTTTTTGGGTACGTTTTCTCTAATCAGAACTGAGAAGAGTTAAATATTTAGAGATTCAGATTCTGTTATCGGGTTGATGCTTTCGAACCAGATTTTATTATTTGGATCAGTTGAGTATACGTGTCAGTTAAATCAGATATCGGGACAGTTGTGCAGACTTGAGGTCTTTCAGACTTGATTCAGAAGCTACAGTAAGAGATCTGTTGTAGAGCAAAGTTTTTTTTTAGACTTGATTTAGAGACTTTAGTAACAGATTGTGGTATATTAACTCAAGTGGTATTATTCATATTTGAGAGTATAAACAGATTCCACTCTAGTTAAGACTTTAGTAACAGATTAGTGGTATATTAACTCAAGTGGTATTATTCATATTTGAGAGTATAAACAGATTCCACTCTAGTTGCTTCAGATCTCAGTATTTCAGAAGTGGTTACAGAATGCTCAGTGAATATCAGATTCGAGGAAAATTCAGATTTGAGTACAGTACCCATGCAGATTCTCTAAGCATTCAGATATGACAAAGTTTCAATCATACTCAAGTGTGAGCTTCAATTCTCTTCAGAAGTTATCAAAGAATTATTTCAAGAGAATCAACGGTCAAAGTTTATATCGTATAAAAGGCTGGAATTAAGGAGACAAGATCAGAGCTATTTTGGATAAAATTGCAAAGTGCACAGAATGCTTGATACGATGATTACCCGTTTTGGAATATAAGTCAATTTAGCCCTGACGAGCGCAGTTTACCTTTTGTATAGCATTAATGGAGCATTAAATGCTATGAAACGATGAAGATATGCACAAGAGATTATCTCAACTGGCTAAATTTAAGGAACGTTGAAGACAAATAGTATCAAAGGCTGAAGAATTCAAATGAAGAAAGCTTCTGCGTCTTCTGATCCTCTATGCTATCAGTGATTCACAACGTTCATTCTTTGTCTTCAAAAAGCTCTCAAATACTCAATGTTCATTGCAAAAATATTCTAAGTCCAGTATTACAACTCGAAGAAAATTCAAGTTCAGCCTTCATAGTTCTTAACCTTCGAGTAATCTTCTGGTTTACATTTGTAAACAGTTATTGTTGATAAAAGAACCAGAAGATCTAAAGTACTCAATAGCATCGTATTTCATTGTAATATTTATCTTTGATTCTGTAAAAGACTTGCTGTGTGAAGCAGTCTTGAAAATTACATCGATTGTATTAAGCAGTCGTATCTGCTTGTAGTTGAAGTTGCTAGGAGTTCATCTTGAGCGAGGCTCTGTGACTGGGTGTACACAGAAGCTGTGTGCATCCAATTTCTTCTAGTGGAACCTTCCTGCAAAGGAAGAAGGGGAGACGTAGGATTTGATATCCGAACTTCCCTAAACAAACTCTGAACCTTGCACTTTTACTTTACAGTATCGCATTTACATTTACACTGTTCACTGGTTGATCGACTTCTTTCCGCACATTTATTGTTAGTCGAGAAATGAGATTTTGAACTAAGATACCTCAGATCTGAGTTAAGCAAGGCGCTTGTAAAATTACTTTTAAAGGTTTCGAAAATTTAAAATACTAAGATTTCATTCAACCCCCCTTCTGAACTCTTAAGGATGTTTTCGATCCATATTGATCCTATCAATTGGTATCAGAGTCTGCGCTATCTCAGTTATTGAACATTTTATTCTTTTGTGCTTTATATTTATTTCAAAATGTCTACCTCACATAACAAGATTCCCATGTTTTCGAAGGAGGACTATGACGATTAGAAGATCAGGATGCAAGCGCACTTGACTGCGCAAGATGATGACATGTGGTATGTCATCACGAATGGTCCCATGAAGATCTTGAAAGCCAACGCTGCAATAGCAATAACTGAAGGAGCACCTCAGTGGGTTGAAAAGAAGCGACATGAATACACAACTGAGGACAAGAAAAAGGCAAATCTGGAAAATGTGGCTAAGGATATTCTTTACAAGACGCTGGATAAAAATATGTTCAGCAAGATCAAAACCTGTGCCACAACGAAGGAGATTTGGGAGAAGCTGTTTCAAATATGTGAGGGCAACGATGAAACCAAGGGGAATCAACTTACTGTGTCCCAACAGAAATATGAATCAATCAAGATGCAAGAGGGAGAGACCATGGCTGAGTTCGACGAGCGTTTCAGTGCTGTTGTGATAGAGCTTACAAGTTTGGGCAAGGAATACAGCAACCGAGAGTTGGCACTGAATGTTATGAGAGCACTTCCCAGGGAATGGGATTTCAAGACGATGGCTATGCGAGAGTCTAAGGACCTAAACAAATTGGAGCTTCATGATCTGTTTGCGAACCTGAAGGCATATGAGTTTGAGTTAGAAACAAGATCTGAGGCAGGACCGTCGACATCTCAACCAACTAAAGCTCTTGCTGCAACAACATCAGAACAGTGCCCACCAAGAAAATCTGTAGATCAAATCAGAAACGATGTCATGTCCCTCTTCGTCAAGAAGTTTGGGAAATACCCGAGAAGATCTCAAAACCCTTCTTTTAATTATAACAAATCTGAAAAATTGTCTACTGATATGAATTGTTTCAATTGTGGTCGTCCAGGTCATTTTGCTGCAGACTGTAACAGGCCAAAGAAGGAGGACAAATCTAAAAGGGAGGAGAATAAGGATGATAGATCAAAGGATAGATCAAAAGAAATAAGGATTAGAACAAGAACTGATAGAAGGCCCAACCAGAAGAATGATAGAAAAGTACTTGTTGCAGAAGAAAGCAACAAAAACTGGGCAGATTCAGATTCCGATTCTTCATTCAGTAGCTATTCATCAAGCGATAGTGAACATGAGGAAGTTCAATGTCTGATGGCTAATCAACCTTCTGATGACGAGGTATTTGATTTCTCAAACATTGAATTCAAACGTGAGGACCTAATTAACGCACTCAATGAAATGATCCATGAGTACAAGAATGTGAGGATTGAGATTCGAAAATTGGTGATTAATCGGGTAATCAGATTTGGTTTGGGGTTAGTCTGGGAGTTATGGATTTTCGAATTTAGAATTTTGTCGAATCTGGTTGGTGATTTTCAGATTTGGCATAGAACTGTTCATCTTTGAGTCGCTAGGCGCTATCGAGAGAAATCTGTGTTGAATTTGGAGTTGATTTGTTGAGTCTTTCGATAGAGATCTGATTCCAGTAAATATTCAGATGTGAATACTTAGTTGAGGTGTTAGCGTGTGACATCTGAGTAGTCGGTTATGGCGCGAGAAGTGATGCGTCGTCGTTGTGTTATTTCAGATGTCTCTCTAGTGGGTGAAGTCTATTCAGTGGCGTGACCAGATGTCAACGCGGGTCAATGGTTCTGTGTAGCGAGCAAGCACAGATGTGAGAGTTGGCGCAGAAGGTGCCACGTGTTGGTCAGCATTGCTGAGTTGACAGTTGTTGTGAGCCTTATTCAGATCTGGATGTGCGTGAGCAGCAGCGAGTGCTAGGATCTGTTTCAGATGTGGAGTAGTGCGACATCGTTTTGCCTAGTTAGCAGGAACCCTTGATGCGACGATGTTTCATTTTGTTGCACGCGATAGACTTAGAGAGACAGATTTGTGAGTAGCGCGGGACCAGATTTGAGGACTTGCGCCTTATCGCCAAGATCTGTTAGCGTTAGGATATGATACTAAGACCTGATTATGTCGGTGTTGACTTGCATTGTAGATTTTGATTTGAGGATTTAAATGAGAGTGCTGATCGACACTTAGCATATTTTCAAACCCGATATTTCCTATCTCCTTCCTCGACACCCTCGAAATCCTTACTGTTCACCGAGCACTATTTCTCCGATTTACCGTCGATTTCCACCGTAGTTTGGAGCAAGGTGGGTGTCGCTGAACATGGCTCCCTTAACCCTTTCGATTGTTACCAGTTAGGCGACCTGAGTCGACGCGTAGGAGGAGCACGAAGGAATTTCAGTGTTCGTGAATTTCTACGACTACTGATCCGAGAATTCCTTAGTTCGTTTGAGCTTCTAGATTTGAGTTCCCAGACAGTTCCTGCTGTGTTTGTCGAGACCAGCAAAGGAGCAGATTGGAGAAGGCTGAGTTTGTCGTTCCCTGGTGAGATCTGTTGAGGTAGAAACTGAGACCAGAGGTACGAATTAAGCTTCTGATTAAAGCTTTGGCATAAGCGTGTAGGGTTTTGAAGCATGAATGATGCTCTATGAAATCTGTTTTGTGAGTATTGTGCTTTACGTGAACATATGTGGCTCATACCTGAAATTATGTGTTCTGTTTACGTGGACTATGCATGTTGAAATCATATTTGAATTTCTCGGCATACATGCATACATATTGAGCCAATTGATTGATTGAGAACCCGAGAAAGAGCCACGTTGTGATAGGCAGACAGATGTGTCGTGCCTGAAAGGTGCAACGCTATCATCGGAGTGGTGACCGACTGATTGGTCGTGTCTGAATACCATCGAGTTGTGATGGGTAATTTAGTGGCTAGCCCAAGAAGATCACGGACCGATGATTTCCCCGGCTAATTGGCTGTGCGTGGTGTTAGGATAAAATTTATTTAGTTTTGGTGATAACAAAATAATATAAGTACTGGAGTTAAGCTAGATCTGGACAGACAGACGATGATATCAACTACGTATTTGGAAGAAAGCATATTTCAGTCGACGGGTTGATATTCAGCTGATGGTTGGTAAGTGGAAGTATTCAGATGTTGTGTTGAGATTTTCAAATGCTAGATATCAGATGTTGATATTCGGGATTATTTCAGAGGTTGAATTATTACAGGTTATCAGTTTCTGGTACTGGATCAGTCGTTGGATTTCTACGTTAGCTTTTGGTATTCAATCAGCCGTTGGGATAAAATCAGCCGTTGGTTAGTAATCAGCATTTGGATTCTTCAAGGGTATTTAGCAGTTGAATTTTAGTTTCAGACGCAAGTTGTTGATTGTTAGCGTATTTCGTTGAAGATTGCAAAACGACAGCGTTTGGATAAGTTGAAACGACAGCGTATTGGATTAGCGCTAGGATTCAGCCGATGGGTTTTGCATATAATCTTCTACTGGTATATCAGCCGTTGCTATATCAGCCGTTGGTATTTCAGCTGTTGGACAAATCAGGTGATGAAGTGTTCAGGCGTTGTAACCAGCCGTTACGTCATAAAGGGAGATATTTCAAGCGATCAGCTGGTGCATATTTTCAGGAGTTGAAGCTATCAGCTGGTGCATACTTTCAGACGTTCAAGTCATCAGCTGGTGTACAAACGATGAATTGATTCAAATTCGATCATATACTCAAATTGGAAAAGATCGATGGCCACAAAAGAATCGTACAATTGCCTGGAATTAAGGAGACAACGACGGTACTATTTTGGGTAAATAGTACATATTTACAGAGGTTATTATACGGTGATTTCACAAATATGAAAAACGAAAATATGGTTCTTACGATGTGAAATTTACCATTTGGTGGAGCAGGATATACGGTTATAGATTATCAGAATTTCAAAAGGTATTTTATTTCCTTAGCCAAATCAAATGACCGTTGCGTGAAGAGTATATATAGCAGAAGTTTGAATTGAAGAAAATCTCCTTCGCTATTGTTACTTACCGTCACTCTGCCAATTTTACGAGCGCATTGCAATTTGAAGTTATTCTCAAAAAGCTCACAACTCGAAGAACTTTCAAACAAGCCTTCATAGATTTACCTTCGAGTTTATTCTCTGGTTCAATCTTTTGAATCGTGTTTCATTGTTTAAAAACTAGAGAATTTACAGCACTCAATAGATTTGTATTCCTTCGTCGTATTCATTGTTGAGTCGGTAACAAACGCGCTGTCTAAAATCCGTATGAAAAATATAATTCTAAGTGTTGTAAAACCAGCAGCTGCGTCTGCGTGATTGTTTGTGGAGTTGCTAGGAGTTCACCTTGAGTGAGGCTCGGTGATCGGGTGTTTGTAGAAGGCCTGCACTCATCAAATATTCTAGTGAAACCTTCCTGAAAAGGAAGAATGGGAGACGTAGGATATTTATATCCGAACTTCCAGAAACAAACTCTGTCCCTTAACTTTTACATTACGCATTGATTTACTGTGTTACACTGTTCACTGATTAATCGTTTTCTTTCCACACATTTTGTTAACAGAGAAATCAGTCTTTAAAACTGAGATACCTTAGGTCTAGTAACTCGGACTTAAGTTAAGAGGGTGCTGTAAAATTATTTTCAAATTAAAATACCAAGGAGTTCATTCAACCCCCATCCCTTCTGAACTCCTAGGGCTGTTTTCGTGCCATATTGATCCTATCACGTGGTATAGAGGCTCGCCTTTGATTTGCCAGATTGACCGATTCTTTGACAACCACATTCATTCATGTTTTGATATACTACATGTTTATGAGTTGCTGTTGTCTTAGTGCTCTTCGTACTGAGGTTTGACCTCGTATTTCTTTTCCTGCTTTTGTGTTCTTGCGTCTGTGTTGCCCATTGCAGGAGCTACAGGTAATCTGGCTGGGCAGAGTGGAGCTTCAGCTAGTAGATTCCCGTTTGGTTGAGTCCCTGTGTGAATTTATATTATGTATTTGGGGATCTGTATTTGAGTTCATTTGATTACCTGTCTGTTGTTTGGATTTGAGTAAATCCTATTTTGTGTATGTATTATTTTGAATTAATGTTTTATTGTTCAGGCCCAAACATTTGGGAAATTTTTAAGCCCTATTTTATGCTTCAGCGATTATCTGCTTAATTGTATTGTTAATCCTAGTTGATCAGCACGGGGCCTGACATTTTTGGTATCAGAGCTTAAACTGGGATAAGCTCGTTTTTCTTTGATCACACTCGAGTCTAGGAACAGAATTTTGATTTGATTTCATACTTGACTCTGTGACTTGTTTGATTTGATATATGTCCCTGTGATTACCTGATGTCAGTCTTACCTTTGATTTGATTAGATGCCGCCGAGGAGAGGTAGAGGTAGGACTGCTAGACGTACCACTGAGGAGTCTAGGGCCTTGGAGAGCGACGAGGATGTTCAGCAGAGTGTACCTTTGCACCGTAGAGAGATACAGGCAGAGGTGGAGGATGTGACTAGACAGATAGGTGAGATGGAGATAGTTTTTGCTAGGTTCCAGAGAACAAATCCCCCTACGTTCACTGGCACCGAGGGTGGTCTTTTGGCTGAAGGCTTATTGGAGCACATGGAGGACTTGTTTGATACTTTGGAGTATATCGCAGAGCGGAGATTGAAGTTGGTCATTTTGCAGTTGAGGGAGCATGCTCAACGTTGGTAGAAGGGTACTTCCAGAGTGATGAGAGAGACCGGAGTTATTTTTTTTTGGGAGAGCTTCTGTGTCGCGTTTCGACAGGAGTATACCCCAGATTCGTACTTCAATAACCGAGAGAGGGAGTTCGACAACCTGAAGCAAGGGAATTTGAAGGTTGTTTAGTATTCCAGACAGTTTTATTCCCTTCTGGGGTATTTTCCCATGTTACTAGCCAGGAGCGGACGAAGAAGAACAAGTTTATTAAAGGATTGAGGCCAGATTTGTTTTAGTTGATTTTGGCTGGAGCCCCATCGACGTATGCTGAGGCTGTGAATCGAGCAGTTGATATTGAGGGGAGTTGTTGGATGCGCCGACACAGGTTCCGATGGCAATCGGACGGGGTTACCTTCCTGCGCCTGAAGGTACGAATTCTTCCCAGTATCCTCAGACTTCACAGCAATCAAACCGCCAGAGGTTCAGGCCTCGTGGGAAGCAGTTTAAGAAGAAGTCGAATTTGAGTTCCTCTGGTTCCGTGAGCTATGGTGGCAGTGGATCAGGAGGAGTATCTTGTGGACAGTGCGGTGGTAGGCACATGACATCGCAGTGCCGTGGAGTTCAAGGGACTTGCCACAACTGTGGGCAGCTTGGACACTTTTTGAGAGTGTGTCCTATGTTGAGGGGATAGTCTTTGGTTCCTTCGCACCAAGGTTCGGCTGGTGGTTCTTCGTAGAGGCCGCAACCTCCTGTCCCGACCCAAAGATCTGGATTCCAACCCCGTGAACCTTCTAGGTTTGGAGGACCTTCGAGACCACAGTTTCCGGGACCGTAGTAGGCTCAGGTGAATGCCTTGTCGAGGGAGCAGGCTTATGAGATACCTAGTGGAGTTATCGCAGGTACATGCTCTGTGTTCGATTTTCCTGCGAGAGTTTTATTTGATACAAGAGCATCACACTCCTTTGTTTCTGCATGGTTTGTGCATGAGTGTGGGTTGAGAGTTACCCCACTGTGTGATGTTGTATCTGTTTCCACTCCTGCAGGTGTGTGGTTGTTGTCTCGTGAGATTGTGGTGGATTGTGTGATTCGGTTTGACCAGAATGTGATAGTGGCAAATTTGATCTCTTTGGGATGAGAGACCTTGATTGCATCTTGGGAATGGATGTGTTGTCCAGCTATAAGGCTACTATGGATTGTTTCCATGGTGTGGTGAGATTTCGCCCCGAGACGGGAGAGAAGTGGGATTTCTATGGTGTTGATTCACCCTCGAAGATTCCACTGGTTTCCGCCATGGAGATGTTTAGTCTGATGTCCCTGGGTAACGCTGGATTCATGATTTATGCGCTCGATGTTTCCCAAGAGTCGCGTTTAGAGTTGAGAGATATCCCGATTGTCAGAGAGTTTCCAGACGTGTTTACAGACGAAATTCCTGGGTTCCCTCTGAGAAGAGAGATTGATTTCAGTATAGAGTTGGTGCCAGGGACAGGCGCTCGATGTTTCCCAAGAGTCGCGTTTAGAGTTGAGAGATATCCCGATTGTCAGAGAGTTTCCAGACGTGTTTACAGACGAAATTCCTGGGTTCCCTCTGAGAAGAGAGATTGATTTCAGTATAGAGTTGGTGCCAGGGACAGCCCCGATTTCTAGAGATCCGTATCGATTGGCTCCAGCTGAGTTGAAGGAACTCAAGGAGCAGTTGAGAGATCTTCTTGAGAAAGGCTTCATCAGACCAAATATGTCGCCTTGGGGATCTCCGATTTAATTTGTGAAGAAGAAATATGGGTTATGAGGATGTTCATTGATTTTCGGCAGTTGAATAAAGCAACGATCAAGAATAAGTATCCGTTGCCGAGGATTGATGACTTGTTTGATCAGTTTCAAGGATCGGTCCTATACTCGAAGATTGACTTGCGCTTTGGTTATCATCAGTGGCGAATTAGAGACGCTAATGTAGCGAAGATAGCTTTTCTGACAAGATATGGGCATTATGAGTTTCTTGTGATGCCGTTTGGGTTGACGAATGCCCCAGCTGTTTTCATGGATTTGATGAATCGCGTCTTTAGCGAGTATATCGACCGATTTGTGATTGTCTTCATAGATGACATCTTGGTGTATTTGAGGAGTTTCAGAGAGCATAAGGAGCACCTGAGACTGGTATTGCAGAAGTTGAGAGACTCGCAGTTGTATTCCAAGTTCAGTAAGTGTGAATTTTGGCTGGACAGAGTAATCTTTTTGGGTCATGTCATCTCTTCTCAAGGCATTTCTGTGGATCCTAGTAAGGTCGAAGCGGTTCTTAACTGGGAGCAACCGAGGAGTGTTTCCGAAATCCGTAGTTTCTTGGGTTTGGCCGGCTATTATAGGAGTTTTATTGAGAAGTTCTCTTCAATAGCTAGGCCGATGACTCAGCTGACCCAGAAAGATAGGAAGTTTGTTTGGACTGATGAGTGAGAGTCGAGTTTTCAGACACTTAAAGATAGGTTGACTACTGCTCCTGTATTGGCTTTACCATCTGGATCTGGAGGTTTCGTTGTTTTCTTTGATGCTTCTCTGAGTGGTTTAGGATGTGTCCTGATGCAGAACGGGTACGTGATTGCGTATGCGTCTCGACAGTTGAAGCCCCATGAGACGAGGTACCCCGTTCATGATTTGGAATTGGCCGTGATTGTCTTTGCTTTGAAGATCTGGCATCACTACCTGTATGGTGAGGAGTTCGTCGTGTACACCGACCACAAGAGTTTGAAGTATATCTTCACCCAATCAGATCTAAATATGAGACAGCGTCGTTGGATGGAGTTTCTCAAGGATTTTGATTGAGAGATCCAGTATCAGCCTGGGTGGATGAACTTAGTAGCCGATGCTTTGAGTAGGAAAGCCCAGCCTGCGATGCTAATATCCTTGAGTATCTCGAGAGTGCATGAGAAAATGGGTACTTCTGGTTGGCGGTTTCAACCGAGTGATCAATACTTCATAGTTTCTTCTATTCATGTTGAACCACAGATTGTGAGTGACATCAGAGAAGCGGAGAGGACTGCTCCCTATATCCATGAATTGAAGATTAAGGCTCAGAATGGTCAGTCTGATGATTTTACTGTTGCTTCTGATGGGTGTTTGAGATTTCGAGGAAGATTAGTGGTTCCGAACCTAATTGTTTTGAGAGAGACTATTTTGAATGAAGCGCATTGTAGTTGGTACAGTGTGCATCCGGGTGAGAGAAAGATGTATCATGCCCTGAAGTCTCACTACTGGTGGGCAGGCATGAAGAGTGACATTTTGGGTTTTGCTGCTAGATGTTTGAACTGTCAGCAGGTCAAGGCCGAAAGATTGAGACCTGGTGGATTGTTGCAGAATTTGGAAGTTCCTCAGTGGAATTGGGAGCACATCGCCATGGACTTTGTGACTCATTAACTCGATCGAGTAGGGGATGCTATGCGATTTGGGTAGTGATTGATAGACTCTCGAAGTCATCCCATTTCATTCCCTGTGATGTGAGGTGTTCGATGAAGAAGATGGCGAGATTGTACATCGACCATGTAGTTAGATTGCATAGAGTGCTTGTTTCGATAGTGTCTGACAGAGATCCAAGATTCACATCTCGATTCTGGAAGAGTTTGCAAGCAGCTATGGGTTGGGAATTCGGGAGCACATCGCCATGGACTTTGTGACTCATTAACTCGATCGAGTAGGGGATGCTATGCGATTTGGGTAGTGATTGATAGACTCTCGAAGTCATCCCATTTCATTCCCTGTGATGTGAGGTGTTCGATGAAGAAGATGGCGAGATTGTACATCGACCATGTAGTTAGATTGCATAGAGTGCTTGTTTCGATAGTGTCTGACAGAGATCCAAGATTCACATCTCGATTCTGGAAGAGTTTGCAAGCAGCTATGGGTTCGAGATTGGCAATGAGCACTGCTTGTCATCCTCGGACAGATGGCCAATCTGAGAGAACCATTCAAACTTTAGAAGATCTGCTGCGAGCAATTGTGATGGATTTCGATGGTGGCTGGAAGGATTCGTTATCCTTGGTTGAGTTTTCATATAACAACAGCTACCCAGTGACTATCGGGATGGCTCCATTTGAAGCGTTGTATGGTCGCAAGTGTAGATCTCCAATCTGTTGGGAAGAAGTTGGTGAGAAACGGCTTTCGACCCCTGAGTTTGTGCAGCATATGAGAGATCAGGTCTCGTTGATTTGAAGTAGAATGAAGGCTGCACAAGATCGTTTCACTAGCTATGCTAACAGAAGACGCCGACCTCTGGAATTAGAAGTTGGTGATAGAGTGTTCCTTAAGATTTCACCTTTCAAAAGTGTGATGAGATTCAGATTCAAGGGCAAGTTAGCTCCTAGATTCATTGGTCCGTTTGAAATTGTTGAGAGGATTGGACAGTTGGCTTATAGATTGCAGCTGCCTGTTGAATTAGCAGCGATACGTGACGTTTTTCATGTGTCAATGTTGAGAAAATATGAGCCAGATCCGTCCCATGTGTTTAGGAATGATGAAGTTGAGCTAGATTCTGCCTTGAGCTATGTTGAATATCCAGTTCAGATTTTGGATAGGAAGGAGAATCAATTGAGGAATAAGATAACTCCGTTAGTGATGGTCCAATGGAGTAAGCATGGCCGGGAAGAAGCTTCATGGGAAGTTGAGGAGAAGATGAGACAAGAGTGGCCTCATCTGTTTGAGCTTTGACAGTGGAGTTGTGTTGGTTAGTTTTCGTGTTTTGATTGATTATTCCCTATGTTTGTCTTTGATTTCGAGGATGAAATCTCTTAAGGTGGGGAGAATGTGAGGATTGAGATTCAAAAATTGGTGATTAATCGGGTAATCAGATTTGGTTTGGGGTTAGTCACGGGCGTTATGGATTTTAGAATTTCAGATTTTGAGAATTTGTTAAATCTGGTTGGTGATTTTCAGATTTGGCATAGAACTGTTCAGTTTTGAGTCACTAGGCACTATCGGGAGAAATCTGTTTTGAATTTGGAGTTGATTTGTTGAGTCTTTCGATAGAGATCTGATTCCAGTAAGTATTCAGATGTGAATACTTAGTTGAGTTATTAGCGGGTGACATCTGAGTAGTCGGGTATGGCGTGAGAAGTGATGCGTCGTCGTTTTGTTATTTCAGATGTCTCGCTAGTGGGTGAAGTCTGTTCAATGGCGTGACCAGATGTCAACGTGGGTCAATTGTGCTGTGTAGAGAGCGATCACAGATGTGAGAGTTGGCGCAGAAGGTGCCACGTGTTGGTCAGCGTTGCTGAGTTGACCGTTGTTGTGAGAGTTATTCAGATCTGGATGTGCGTGAGCAGCAGCGAGTGCTAGTATCTGTTTCAGATGTGGAGCAGTGCGACATCGTTTTGCCTAGTTAGCATGAACCCTTGTGCGACGCCGTTTCATTTAGTTGCGCGCGTTAGACTTAGCGAGACAGATTTGTGAGTAGCGCGGGACCAGATTCGAGGACTTGCGCCTTATCGCCAAGATCTGTTAGCGTTAGGAGAGACCTGATTATGTCGGTGTTGACTTTCATTGTAGATTTTTATTTGAGGATTTAAATGAGAGTGCTGATCGACACTTAGCATATTTTCGAACCCGATATTTCCTATTTCCTTCCCCGACACCCTCGAAACCCTTACTGTTCATCGAGCACTATTTATTAGATTTACCATCGACTTCCGCCATAGTTTGGAGCAAGGTGGGTGGCGCTGAACTCGGCTCCCTTAACCCTTTCGATTGTTACCAGTTAAGCGACCTGAGTCGACTCGTAGGAGGAGAACGAAGGAATTTCAGTGTTCGCGAATTTCTGCGACAACTGATCCGAGATTTCCTTGGTTCGTTTGAGCTTCTGGATTTGAGTTCCCAGACAGTTCCTGCTGTGTTTGTAGAGACCAGCGAAGGAGCAGATTGGAGAAGGCTGAGTTTGTCGTCCCCTGGTGAAATCTGTTGAGGTAGAAACTGAGACCAAGGTACGAATTGAGCTTTTGATTACAGCTTTGGCATAAGCGTGTAGTGTTCTGAAGCATGAATGATGCTATGTGGAATCAGTTTTGTGAGTATTGTGCTTTACATGAACATATGTGGCTCATACATGAAATTATGTGTTCTGTTTACGTGAACTATGCATGTTGAAATTAGATTTGAATTTCTTGGCATACATGCATATATATTGAGCCTATTGATTTTGAGAACCCAAGAAAGAGCCACGTTGTGATCGGCAGACAAATGTGTCGTGCCTGAAAGCTCCAACACTATCATCGAAGTGGTGACCGACTAATTGGTTGTGTCTGAATACCACCGAGCTGTGATGGGTAATTTTGTGGCCAGGCCAAGAAGATCACGCACCGATGATTTTCCCGGCTGATTGGCTGTGCGTGGTATAGAGGCTCGCCTTTGATTTTCAAGCTGACTCGTTGGCCTATATTGACCGATTCTTTGACAGCCCTCATGCATTCATGTTTTGATATACTACATGTTTATGAGTTGCTGTTGTCTTAGTGCTCTTCGTACTGAGGTTTGACCTCTTATTTCTTTTCCTGCTTTTGTGTTCTTGGGTCTGTGTTGCCCATTGCAGGAGCTACAGGTAATCTGGATAGGCAGAGTGGAGCTTCAGCTAGTAGATCCCCGTTTGGTTGTGTCCCAGTGAATTTATATTATGTATTTGGGGATCTGTATTTGAGTTCATTTGATTACCTGTATGTTGTTTGGATTTTGAGTAAATCCTATTTTGAGTATGTATTATTTTGAATGAATGTTTTATTGTTCATAACCAAACATTTGGAAAATTTTTAAGCCCTATTTTATGCTTCCGCGATTATGTGCTTAATTGTATTGTTAATCCTAGTTTTTTAGCACGGGGCCTGTCAAAGAAGCTTTCTCAAACATTTGAGGAAGTCAAAGCTGAAAACACGGATTTGAAAAATAGTTAAGTGGAACCAAGCACCGTTCAACTTGGTGAAACTGACAGTTTACAAACTGAGTTGAGTAAGCTGAAGACTGAGAATGAATCGTTGATATTAAGATTCTGTGAGCTCGAATCTGAAAATGTGAACACCCGAACCCACGGGGTCACGAATTTGGGGTGAATCAAAATTTGGGAATAAAAAGAAGGGTTAAACGACAATTTTTTATAAGCTGTATTTCTTATAACTTAGAAAGATTTCGAAACACAACACAAAACTGACATACACACGTTCGGCGCCAAGTACTGAAATTTTGCGGAAAATAGATTTCATATATACACTGGGAATGCGATATACAACATCTGAAAATCTATATGAATTTACTACTGTTGCAATAGATCTAATACAGATGTCTAAGATAAAAGAAAACAACAGCTAAGACACGGAAAATGATGTCCATAGATAAACGCTTCACCACCCAGCTATCTCAGCTTCCACCTTCCACTTGTCCCTTAACTGTCTCACCTGCACCATTTTAAAAGCTAATGAGCCTAAGGGCTCAGCAAGTAAAATCTGAATAATAACAAAGTCATTTAATGCAGGCAGACATCTGAACATTTACATAACTGAGTTTAAAGGAACTTCATTTAAACATAAGCATTCTTTCGTAAACTTTCTTAAACTTTCTTTCATTTTCGTAACTTTCGTAAGTTTGGATGCGAGGATAATAACCCAGATCCCTTCATTATTTTCTTGAACTTTATGATTTATGGCTTAGAAGCTCTCCATAGGTCCATTATGCACTTGATCAAATGACTTCTGATATCAATTCTAGCATATAGCTCATTGTAAAAGGGCAATCGACACTCTCGACGAGTGCTCACCCTTCCTTTATGACCGTCTTTTATCTATACCATAAATCCTTAAAAATAAACTTTAATTCCTTTAAACTCATTTTTGTCGAAATTTCCTTTGAAATCTCCTTTGCAATCTCACTAGGTTGCTTCTTTTAAAACTTACTTCCCATTTTAAAACTTACTGAGTATCAGATTTGACTACTGGAAAATGATCGCTGAGATGCGAACATATTTCTCTATAGGAAATTGTACTGGAAAGCAAAACAGATTTCGATTGAGGAAAACAGATTCCTCAGGTGGAGCGTAACGTTAAAACAGATGTAACAACAAGGAATAGTACTGTTAGCGTGAAACAGATCTAACTATAAAAATACGTCGCTAACATTAAACAGATGTCGCTGGTCAACTCAGATGTCAACGCAGAAATAGTGTTTTTTTAAAACAAGAAATAGATATGTACAACGGAATAATGTTTAGGAGTAAAACAGCTGCAACTTGGTCAACTCAGATGTCAACGCAACTAAGTTGGTCAACTCAGATGTCAATGAATATTCGCAAGCGACTCAGCAGTGAAATATTTAATACTGTGAAATCTGGCTAAAATCTGATGTGTAGCGAAAACACCAACTGAAATGAAAACTTCTATTTTTAAATATGAAATTTAGTCGCTAACATCGGAAACAAAGTCTGACTATGAACTTGGTGCTGCAACATCACATCTACAATACCAGTTCTGTCTATCAAACCAGACTTAGTTTCTGACTCGACTGCATCTCTGATTACAAAGAGTCAAATTCAAATGTTACCATTCACCAGAAAGAAGAACAAACATACATGACTCAAATCTGAACTCCTCAGTTCTTTTAAACATCCTTAACTTTCTTAAAACATTCTGGAAAAACTTTGGAAGCAGAAACATAACTTTGAACCCAATCTTTCTTTTCTTAAACATTCGTAAATCTTCTTTGAATATAAACTTAAACATAACTTGAACATACAGGCAAGCAGATCCATAAAATGAGAAAATCAATATATGCTTCAAATGGTGTAGTAAAGGATCAGCTTTTACTTGCCTTTGAACTGAGCTTTTACAACAGCAGTAGGTTCCTGCAGAGTTCCTCCTCCTCAAGCAATCACGACGAACTTCTTTTGGAAATATTTTGAGAGAACACAAAAGAGTTTTCTGTTTGTAAATGAAATGAACCTTTCCTTCAAAAACAGGTATTTGTATGGGAGGGATTAGTGTCAAGTGAGGTGTATTCCTCAAGCATGACACACCTTACCTAAAGTTATGAATTTGAGTAAAATTTCCCTCTCAATATTTTAATCTGCAAATCTACCAAACCCTTTTTAAAAAAAGAAATCATTTCATTCTCCTAAAAATCATTTTCAATAGATTGCTAAAATCTGCTCGTGTATTGCGCTTGGAGTGACATCTGCTGGAACTTGCTACATCGTATCCCAATTCTGAAATTAATAGAATCAGCTTTCATAAGATAGCTTTTGCTAAAATTTAAATCGTCATTGTGACCCTTGAAATAAATAAGATTCATATATATGGTCCTATAGATTTTGGGGCGTTACAACTCTATCCTCCTTATTGAAATTTCGTCCTCGAAATTTACTTACCAAACAGATATGGGTAAAGGTTAAGCATATCAGCTTCTATCTCCACGTAGCTTCTCGCTCAGACTGGTTAGACCGTTGTATCTTAATCATAGGAATACTACGGCTTCTTAGATTTCTAACTTCTTGAAGAAGAATCTTCTCAAGTCTCTCCTCGTAACTTAAATCTGGTGCTAACTGGATTGGCTCATGCTTTAGCACATGCGAAGGTTTAGGAATATACTTCCTCAAAGCTGAAACATGAAAAACGCTATGCACTGTTGACAGCTGCGGGGGCAGTGCTAATCGATAAGCTAGCGTTCCTATTCTTTCGAAAATCTCATATGGTCCAATATCTTAAATCTGGTGCTAACTGGATTGGCTCATGCTTTAGCACATGCGAAGGTTTAGGAATATACTTCCTCAAAGCTGAAACATGAAAAACGCTATGCACTGTTGACAGCTGCGGGGGCAGTGCTAATCGATAAGCTAGCGTTCCTATTCTTTCGAAAATCTCATATGGTCCAATATATCTTGGACTCGGATTCCTTTCTTTCCAAAGCGCATTACTCCTTTCATTGGAGAAATTCTCAAAAATACATGATCGCCGATTTTATTCTCCTATTACTTGCGTAGCTCTTCTACCGACTTTGAGCAGCTTTTCATTCGTTCTCTTATCTTCCAACAGCTTCTGCTGTTTGCTCTAATACATCTGGTCCTAAACCATCTCTTTCGCCAACTTCATCACAGTTAAGAGGTGTTCTACATTTGCGATCATAGAGAGCTTAATATGGAGCCATCTAGATAGATGCTTGGAAACTGTTATTGTACGCAAATTCTACCAATGGTAGATTCAGATTCCAACTCTCTGAAAAATCCACAATACACGCTCTGAGCAAATCTTCTAAAGTCTGAATCACCCTTTCTGATTGACCATCTGTATGGGGGTGAAAAGCTGTGCTAAAGGTCAACTTCGTACCCAAAGATCTATGCAAACTCTTCCACAAAGCTGAGGTAAACTTCGGATCTCTATCCGATACTATGGAAACTGGAACACCATGTAGCCTCACTACTTCCTTCACATACCAATCTGCATATCTACTCACATTGTAGGTTGTCTTAACTGGTAAGAAGTGAGCAGACTTAGTGAGTCTATCTATTATAACCCAAATAGAGTTATATCCTTGAACAGTCTTGGGTAAACCAAATACAAAATCCATCGCTATACACTCCCACTTCCATTTTGGAATAGGAAGTGGCTTTAATAATCCTACTGGTCTTAGGTGTTCAGCTTTCAACAAATGACAAGTCAAACACTCAGAGACAAATCTGGCAATGTCTCGCTTCATTCCTGGCCACCAATACAGCTTCTGGAGGTATTTATACATCTTAGTACTCCCTGGATGTACTGAATATGGGGTTGTGTTGGCCTCTGTCATGAGATCTATTCTCCGCGTATCTACTTGAGGCACCCAAATTCTTCCCAGATATCTGATCATTCCTTCTTCTGAAAGGTAGAGGTTACTGCCTCTCTCTCTATCTTGTTTAACCCATTTCTGAAGTTGCTCATCCTTGGGTTGTCACTCTCGAATCTGGTCTATCAGATTTGACTTTATGGAGAGATCTGCTAAAACCATAGTGCTACCGCTGGGCACTAATTCTATTCCAGACTTCTCAATATCATACGCCAATGGTCTCTCGACCACAAGCTGAGCTAATCCAACTGATTTCCTACTCAAGGCATCTGCCACCACATGGGCTTTTCCTGGGTGATAACTGATTGTGCAATCGTACTCCTTTACCAGCTCTAACCATCTTCTCTGCCTCATATTCAATTCCTTTTGGGTGAAGAAATACTTGAAGCTCTCATGGTCAGTGAATATTTCACACTTCTCCCCATAGATATAATGTCTCCAAATCTTAAGGGCAAACACTACAGCTGCTAGCTCTAAGTCATGCGTAGGATAATTCTTCTCATGATCTTTAAGTTGTCTGGAAGCATACGAAATCACTCTCTTGTCCTGCATCAGTACAACACCTAAACCCATCTTTGACGCATCTGTATAGATGACAAAATTTCCTTAATCAGATGGCATGGTTAGCACAGGGACTTCTATCAGCGCTTGCTTCAACTTGTCAAAGCTGATTTGACATTCTGGAGTCCTTTCATACATATCCAGCTTTCTCGTCAGTGAGGTCAAGGGAACAACTATCTTAGAAAATCCATGGATAAATCGCCTATAATATCCAGCTAAACCCAAGAAACTCCTTATTTCCGAAACAGATCTTGGTACTGGCCATTCACGAACAACTTCTACTTTGGCTGGGTCAACTTCCAATCATCCTTAGATATAAAATGACCCAAGAATGCTACTTTCTCCAACTAGAAGTCACACTTGATAAATTTAGCAACCAACTGCTTATTCTTTAACACTTGAAGCACAGTCCTCAAATGGTCTACATGCTCAAATCTGGTCTTAGAATACACTAAGATATCATCTATGAACACAACTACAAATTGGTACAGAAATGGTTGGAAACTCTATTCATTAAATCCATGAAAGCTGATGGAGCATTCGTAAGTCCAAAAGGCATTACTAAGAACTCATAGTGACCATAACGAGTTCTGAAGGCTGTCTTATAGATATCTGATACCTTAATCTTTAACTGATGGTAACCAGATCTCAAGTCAATCTTAGAAAAGACTACTGATCCTTTTAACTAGTCAAAAAGATCATCAATTCTAGGAAGGGGATATTTATTCTTAATGGTCAACTTATTCAGCTCTCTATAATCTATACACAACCTTAGACATCCATCTTTCTTCTTAACAAAAAGAACAGGGGATCCCCAGGGGGACGTACTTGGTCTAATAAATCCTTTCTCTAACAGATCTTGTATCTGTTCTTTTAATTCCTTCATCTCTGATGGAGCTAATCGATAAGGTGGTCTCAAAACTGGAGCTGCTCCTGGAACGAAGTCAATCGAAAATTCCAGTTCTCTGTCTGGTGGTAATCCATGAATATCCTCAGGAAAAAATTCTGGAAATTCGCTCACCACCTCCACATCTGAAATTTGGGGCTTACTAATCGTTGCTAAGGACGACAAACTTTTCAAGAATCCTACCACTCCTTTCCTCAAAGAACATTGAGCCTTAAGAGCTGATATAATATAGGGAATCCTCCAAACATGATTGGCTTTAAACTTAAACGGATCTCCTCTAGGTGGATTAACCACTACTGTTCGAAGCTTAAAGTCTATTACTACTTCATACTTAGTCAACCAGTTTACTCCCAAAATCATACTCGAACTCAGGCATCGGCAATACAAACAAACTTTTCAAGAATCCTACCACTCCTTACCTCAAAGAACATTGAGCCTTAAGAGCTGATATAATATAGGGAATCCTCCAAACATGATTGGCTTTAAACTTAAACGGATCTCCTCTAGGTGGATTAACCACTACTGTTCGAAGCTTAAAGTCTATTACTACTTCATACTTAGTCAACCAGTTTACTCCCAAAATCATATCGAACTCAGGCATCGGCAATACAATTAAATTGGCAGTAATCAAATGCCCTTGAAGCCTAAGTTCTAAACTTCGAAACAAGTCATGGGATACTAACTCTTCTCCCGAAGGTACTGTTACACAAAAGCCTATAGCTACTTGGTCAGGCTTAACGGGTAACTTCTTAGCAAACTTGGCTGCTATAAAGGAATGAGTAGCTCATGAATCTATCAAAGCTATAGAAGGAAAACCAGCAATCATAATCTTACCCGTGACTACTGTCGAGTCTGGGTTGGCTTGATCAGCTGTCATCACATAGGCTCTACTGGTCACCAGTTGCCTTGACTTTGGGCAATTCTTCATAATATGCCTGGCAACCCACGTCTGTAGTAGACATTCTGTCGAAGTCTGCATTGACTAGGGTGTATCTTCTGACACTTGGGACACACGGTTCTGCTGTTGCTGGCTGGAACTGCACTAATGGGTTGGATCGGTAGAGGTTTCTACTCTGAGGCCTCTGCTGATTCTTATTTTGCTTCTTGAAGGGCCTCTGATCTTTCTGCTGAAAGGCCTGCCTCTTGTGCTGTCAGGCCCCGTGCTAATTACTCACAATTAACACTAAATAAACGCATAAACACGGAAGCATAAATCAGGGCTTAAAAATTTTTCGAAATAGTTTGGGCCTGAACTCAAAACATACATTCAAAATATCGATAATCAAAATATAAGTTAACTCAAACTTATACAATCAGGTAACAACAACAATTCAAATAGAATACAGATCCCCAATACACAGAAACGCGGGGCATCCCCCGGTTTAGTACATATCATAAATATAACTGGGACTCATGGAAAAGGGGATCGACCAGCTGAACCTCCACTCTGTCCAGCCTGGCTACCTGAATATCCTGCAAATGGGTAACACAGACCCAAGACACAAAAGCAGGAAAACAAATACGAGGTCAAGCCTCATTACGAAGAGCTATCAAAACAGCTAACATGAAACATGCTATAAATCAATGCCATGAATGCATGAGGGCTATCAAAGAATCGGATAGCTAGACCAGTCTATCAACTGGCAAATCAAATCAAGCCTCTATACCATGCACAGCCAATCAGCCGGTGGAAATCATTGGTCCGTGATCATCGGGGCCCGTCAGCCCATCACAGATCGGTGGTATACACTCGAATCCGGTAGTCACCACTCCGATGATAGCGTTGGACTTTTCGGGCATGACTCATCAGTCGACCAGTCACAACGTGGCACCCAAATCAGGTCATCAAATCAATCTGTCAAGGCTCAATATGTATGCATGTATGCCAATCAATATCAATGCTCAATGCATAAATGCATAATACGTAAAACAAAACATATATCAATTAATTCAACCTGTCAGTTTCACGTAATACATAGCAGCAAGTCTCACAACATCAATCACAGCATGTTCACGCTTAAAGCTGCTAAGGGCTGCTCAATTAGTACCTCAATTCCACAAATTCTACCTCACATATTACTCAAAGCACGGCAGAACTCACGGCCGACGCAACCAGCTTTCACCTGGTTCGAAATTCACAGCAGCAGTCTTCCTGGAACTGAAATTTGTGCAAGGTAGCTAATATCTTAGCTCAAATCTAAACATACATCCTCAAACACCTACGGCCAGAACTATACTCCAATTCTAAACATCTACGCAGGTATTAACTACAAGGACTGAGCTCAAATCAACTAGAAATGCTCACCCAAAATCTCACGCTAGCAGGAGGTTCACAGATCTCACGGCACGAAGACACAGCACTTTGCGTTCCTCCTCCAATCGCTGATTCAGGGTCTCTAATGGGTAGCAAACGAAAGAGCTAAGCTAGGGGAGTCCAGCAACACCAAGATTGTCAAAAACAGAGGCTGGAAATGACGGAAATTGGCGGTGGAAAGTTACGGTGAACAGTAGCAAGTCGAGGGATTCAACAGAGAAGATAAGAAATGACGGGTTGAGAAATATTCTAAGTGTAGTTCGACACTTCTATTTATTACTCAATTCAATGGCTACTGTCTAAATCAAACACCGACAAAAACAGATTTCTGCAAACCAGCGCTCACAATCATTCAATTCCAGCGCTTAGGCTAACTCTCGCGCGCAAATCCAAACGACGACGTATCGGTGACATCTGGTCTCTCCAACGGTAGCACAAACCAGATCCCTCGCTCGCGCAATACAAAAACATGCTAAGTGCTGGAAATCCAAAACGACGATGCAGCAACTTAACGGAACGACGCCGCATCGCTCAAAACAGACCTTAGCGCTCAACACAACAGATCTCTACGCCTTAGCAACGCATATTGCTAAACGACGACGTAGCCACTAATCCAAACGACGTCGCAAAGAGAAACAGATCTCTCCTCAAATTACAACGCTAGCGCTCGAAACAGATCTCTCGACTAACGCGCTATACCAGATGTCAACTCCACATGTTGACCAACACGTGAAATCTGCTTACGTCAGCAGATCTCTTCACGCGAATTATCACTCGCGCTCGATACAACAAAACCAGATCTCTCAGTCCAGCGATCACCCGCTACAGTGCCGTTGACAAGCGTTGACATCTGAAATTACGAAATGCAAGCGCTTAACTCCTGCGCCACTCTCGACCATACAGACTTCACCAAAACGACACCTTTTACTCAATTCTCGCGGCACTTCACGCAACGCTAAGGAAAAACAGATTTCTATCTAAATCTAACCAAATAAACTTCAAATCGCTACCAGATTTCACCCGATAAACTCGAACTAAAATCTGGACAACTCCAACTAGAGATCTGAATTTCCTCAAATCAGGTTTCACCAAAAATCCGAAATTCCAGAAATCAAAAATCTTAATTCTCGTGACTAATCCTACTCCAAAATCTGATTAATCACAAATCTTGAAATCTGATTCCTCACATTCTCCCCACCTTAAGAGATTTCGTCCTCGAAATCAAAGGCAAACCAAGGCAGAAACAATCAAACATTCAAATCAACACAAACAGCTACTCAAATTCGAAGAAAAACCAGAAATTTACCTGGAAAATTCGTACGATCAGTGCTCAAATAGATGAGGCCAGTCCTGTCTCATCTTTTCCTTGACTTCCCAGGTTGCTTCTTCTCGGACATTCTTGCTCCATTGGACCATCACCAACGGAATTATCTTGTTCCTCAACTGCTTCTCCTTTCTGTCCAGAATCTGCACCGGATATTCGACATAGCTCAAGGCAGAATCCAGCTCAACTTCGTCGGTTCTCAAAACATGGGATGGATCTGGCTCATATTTTCTCAACATAGACACATGAAAGACATCATGCATCGTTGCTAACTCCTCGGGCAGTCTCAATCTATAAGCCAACTGTCCAATCCGCTCAACAATCTCAAAAGGACCAACGAATCTGGGAGCCAATTTGCCTTTAAAACTGATCGCATAACGCTCTTTAAAGGAGAATCTTGAGAAACACACGATCGCCAATCTCAAATTCCAAAGGTCTGCGTCTTATATTAGCATAGCTAGAGAAACGGTCTTGAGCAGCTTTCATTCTACTCCGAATCAAATCAATCTGATCCTTCATGTGCTAAACAAACTCCGATATAGAAAGCTGTCTCTCACCAACTTCTTCCCAACACATCGGGGATCTACACTTCCGACCATACAATGCCTCAAACGGAACCATTCTGATAGCCACCTGGTAGCTGTTGTTATATGAAAACTCAACCAAAGATAGGGAATCCTGCCAGCCACCGCTGAAATCCATCATAATTTCACGCAGCATGCCTTCTAAAGTCTGGATAGTCCGCTCAGACTATCCGTCTGTCTGTGGGTGATAGGCCGTACTCATAGCCAATCTCGAACCCATAGCTGCTTGAAAACTCTTCCAAAATCGAGAAATGAACCTCGGATCTCTGTCGGACACTATCGAAACCGGAACTCCATGCAATCTAACCACATGGTCGATGTACAATTTCGCCATTTTCTTCATAGAGCACCTCACATCATAGGGAATGAAATGGTCTGACTTCGAAAGTCTATCAATCACAACCCAAATAGCATCGCATCCCCTGCTCGATCAAGGTAGATGAGTCACGAAATCCATGGCGATGTTCTCCCAATTCCATTGGGGCACCTCTAAACTCTGCATCAAACAATCAGGTCTCATTCTCTCAGCCTTGACCTGCTGGCAATTCAGACATCGAGCAACAAAACCAGAGATGCTGCTCTTCATACCTGCCCACCAATAGTGAGACTTCAAGGCATGATACATCTTCCTCTCGCCCGCATGCACACTGTACCGACTACAATGCGCTTCATTCATGATGGTCTCTTTCAAATCAATCAGGTTCGGAACCACTAGTCTCCCTCTAAATCTCAGACAACCATCCGAAGAAACAGAGAAATCATCAGACTGACCATTCTGGGCCTTAATCCTCAACTCATGGATATAGGGATCAGTCCTCTGCGCCTTCCTGATGTCATGCAAAATCTATGGCTCAACCTGAATCGTAGAAACCATGAAGTACTGATCGCTCGGCTGAAATCTCCAACCAGAAGTACTCAATTGCTCATAGACTTTCGAAACACTCATAAACGAAAGCATCACCGGCTGGGTCTTCCTACTCAAGGCATCTGCTACTGAGTTCATTCGCCCAGGCTGGTACTGAATTGTTGGAATACAATGGCGGATCCGGATCCCGCTTCCCGGGGGCGCAGCGGAAATTAAAATTATGCCCCGAGATGCGTTCAATACATTAAAAATAATCAATAACCATTCATAGGGCGTTTATCGAATTGCTACCTTGCTGGCGTCTAGGCGCCTGGCTCCAACCAGAATTCACAGGGAAAATCTGGCTCTTGTGCGTTCAATACATTAAAAATAATCAATAACCATTCATAGGGCGTTTATCGAATTGCTACCTTGCTGGCGTCTAGGCGCCTGGCTCCAACCAGAATTCACAGGGAAATCTGGCTCTTGAATTGTAGGCGGCGGTAGATCCTCCTAATCAAGTCCACGACCGGAATCAAGACACCTTCGTCAGCCTGCACTAGAATGACTGACGAATTCAGCACGGACGGAAACTCCTCGTCGCGGTGATCGAAACAAGTCCGATCACGTAGATGGCGGCACACTGCGGCGGCACGGGGCGGCGCAAGGCGGCGGCCGGTGGCGTGAGGTTGAGGGAGAGGAGGGGCGGCCGAGTGTGAAGTATGGAGGCTAGGGTTGTGAGTTAATTGTATTGATTGTAGCCCTAGACCAACTTAAGTAATTAAAGATGGTACATGGGCTTGAACCGCCCATTGGACCTGGGGCGGGCCCAGTCCAATATATGAACATTCGGTTCATTTAAATCACTATGGTTTCATCATAACTCCGATCGACGATCAGATCGGACCGATCGACTCAATTTCCAAAACTGAACATTATGATGCGAAAAACAATTTTTCAGATTACCTAGTCCAAAATGACAGTTTTGCCCCTCAACAGTGGGAAATCGCAATTTTACCCCTGTTGACTTTTAGGAAGTCGCACTCCCTAAAATAATTTCCTATGCTCAACACATTGAGCTTAGTTTCCATGCGGGAATCATGAATCTAGTACTTGTGTGACCTTCAATGGTTCAGGGATACAGCTAGCCGTGGGCCCACAACCATTGCGGCTCCGAAATCACAATTTCGGACTTGCCCATCGGATCATGGTAAAGCGCCTAGCAACATCGCCCCATGATCCCCTAGGTATCGCTGATAGTTCCTGTAAGAACCAGTTGGTCGTGGTTAGCGTACAGTACGGTCCTTTCAACACATATATCCCGATCAGATCAACGACCATTGGTAAATCGAGAGTCGCTAGAGATCCGATAGCTATGCATACATCTTGGAGATCGAATAGTGAAATCGCGAGTGTAACTAGGTAAACCCATTTACCTAAAACACATCCAGTACTCTGTCCAGAGATTTATACACTATTATCCCCTCAGATAGCATAGGATATCCACGCATGAAATCGAGCGGTGAATCCTCGACAACGAAGCATCGACTCCTACATGCATTGGGACCTCACCCAACCCGCCGCCTAATGACCCCAAGTGAGTCGGCAAACGGGTCAAAGTGAGACGCCTATCATGTAGAGTCTCACTGACGTTTCGAGTATTGAGAACTAATCAGTACAACCAAGACCTCGAACTTATCCACTCGACAAATGGTAACCACTTGGAAGAACGAGGGTAGTTCGATAGATCACCAGGTCACTATCCATCTGCATGCTCAGAACATCACAATGTTCCCTACCAATGAAACATGGTACTTCGCATCGTAGATGCTAGTCTCAAGCTCGGGCGGCCTTATCCTCATTTTGACGGCCCAATCGACCAGGAACGAGTTTAGAATGCACAGTTACTATTAGATGTGTTTCATGATAGCCATCATATCCACTATCACATCTAAAATACACTATGGTGCATTCTAGGTCTTTATCCAACACAATTGTTAACATTATATAATACAATGAAAATAAAGAATGCCATAAAGAATGCGAATATCATATATAGAGACTGTCGTATATAAGAGTCTATAAAACCCACACGTGTGATGTTCTGAGCATGCAGATAGATAGTGACCTGGTGATCTATCGAACTACCCTCGTTCGGACTTTCCAAGTGGTTATCATTTGTCGAGTGGATAAGTCCGAGGTCTTGGTTGTACTGATTAGTCCTCACGACTCGAAACGTCATTGAGACTCTACATGATAGGCGTCTCACTTTGACCCGTTTGCCTACTCACTTGGGGTCATAAGGCGTCGGGATTGGGTGAGACCCCGATGCATGTAGGAGTCGATGCATCGTTGTCGAGGATTCACCGCTCGCAGACATGCGTGGATATCCTATGCTATCTGAGGGGATAATAGTGTATAAATATCTGGCCAGAGTACTAGAAGTGTTTTAGGTAAATGTGTTTACCTAGTTGCACTCGCGATGTCACTATTCGATCTCCAAGATGTATGCATGGCTATCGGATCTATAGCGACTCTCGATTTACCAATGGTCGTTGATCTGATCGGGATATATGGATTGAAAGGACCGTACTGTACGTTAACCACGACCAACTGGTTCTTGCAGGCACTATCAGTGATACCTAGGGGATCATGGGGCGATGTTTCTAGACGCTTTACCATGGTCCGATGGGCAAGTCCGGAATTGTGATTCCGGAACCGCAATGGTTGTGGGCCCACAGCTAGCTGTATCCCTAAACCATTGAGGGTCACACAAGTACTAGATTCGAGATTCCCGCACGGATACTCAGCTCAATGTGTTGAGCACGAGAAGAGGATTTCGGGAAGTGCGACTTCCTAAAAGTCAACAAAGGTCAAATCGTGATTTGCCGATGTTGAGGGGCAAAACGGTCATTCTGCAATTTAGGGCTAGATGATCTGAAAAATTGGTTTTCACATCATAACATTCAGTTTTGGAAACTGAGTCGATCGGTCCGATCTGATCGGCGATCGGAGTTACGATGAAGTCGCAGCGATGGATATCGTCAATTGGACCCGGGCCCGTTGGGCCGGTCCAAGTCCACCATTAAGTCTATTTAATTAGACTTAATAACTTCATTTTATACATGACACTACACTTCATAACCCTAACCCTAAGCACAAATTAGCCGCCTCCCCTCCTCTCCACATACGCCGCCGCAGCCGCCCGCCGTGCGCCGCCGCCGCCGCCCGTCTTCGCCGGAAAATTGTTTCCGGCCAATTCAACGAGGAGAATCCGTTCGTGCTGATCTCGTCAGTCCTCCACCATTAAGTCTATTTAATTAGACTTAATAACTTCATTTTATACATGACACTACACTTCATAACCCTAACCCTAAGCACAAATTAGCCGCCTCCCCTCCTCTCCACATACGCCGCCGCAGCCGCCCGCCGTGCGCCGCCGCCGCCGCCCGTCTTCGCCGGAAAATTGTTTCCG
>KV010211.1:411018-447078 GCA_001598015.1 Dorcoceras hygrometricum | reverse complement strand
AAGAGCTATCAAAACAGCTAACATGCAACATGCTATAAATCAATGTCATGAATGCATGAGGGCTATCAAAGAATCGGATAGCTAGACCAGTCCATCAACTGGCAAATCAAATCAAGCCTCTATACCACACACAGCCAATCAGCCGGTGGAAATCATCGGTCCGTGATCATCGGGGCCCGTCAGCCCATCACAGCTCGGTGGTAGACACTCGAATCCGGTAGTCACCACTATGATGATAGCGTTGGACTTTTCGGACACGACTCATCAGTCGACCAGTCACAACGTGGCACCCAAATCAGGTCATCAAATCAATTTGTCAAGGCTCAATATGTATGCATGTATGCCAATCAATATCAATGCTCAATGCATACAATGCATAATACGTAAAACAAAACATATATCAATTAATTCAACCTGTCAGTTTCGCGTAATACATAGCAGCAAGTCTCACAACATCAATCACAGCATGTTCACGCTTAAAGCTGCTAAGGGCTGCTCAATTCGTACCTCAATTCCACAAATTCTACCTCACAGATTACTCAAAGCACGGCAGAACTCACGGCCGATGCAACCATCTTTCACCTGGTTCGAAATTCACAGCAGCAGTCTTCCTGGAACTGAAATTTGTGCAAGGTAGCTAATATCTTAGCTCAAATCTAAACATACATCCTAAAAAACCTACGGCCAGAACTATAATCCAGTTATAAACATCTACGCAGGTATTAACTACAAGGACAGAGCTCAAATCAACTAGAAATGCTCACCCAAAATCTCACGCTAGCAGGAGGTTCACAGATCTCACGGCACGAAGACACAGCACTTCGCGTTCCTCCTCCAATCGCTGATCCAGTGTCTCTACTGGGTAGAAAACGAAAGAGCTAAGCTAGGGGAGTCCAGCGCCACCAAGATTGTCAAAAACAGAGGCTGGAAACGATGGAAATTGGCGGTGGAAAGTTACGGTGAACAGTAGCAAGTCGAGGGTTTCAACAGAGAAGATAAGAAATGACGGGTTGAGAAATATTCTAAGTGTAGTTCGACACTTATATTTATTACTCAATTCAATGGCTACTGTCTAAATCAAACACCGACAAAAACAGATTTCTGCAAACCAGCGCTCACAATCATTCAATTCCAGCACTTACGCTAACTCTCGCGCGCAAATCCAAACGACGACGTATCGGTGACATCTGGTCTCTCCAATGGTAGCACAAACTAGATCCCTCGCTCGCGCAATACAAAAACACGCTAAGTGCTGGAAATCCAAAACGACGACGCAGCAACTTAACGGAACGATGCCGCGTCGCTCAAAACAGATCTTAGCGCTCAACACAACAGAGCTCTACGCCTTAGCAATGCATAATGCTAAACGACGACGTAGTCACTAATCCAAACGACGTCGCACAACGAAACAGATCTCTCCTCAAATTACAATGCTAATGCTCGAATCAGATCTCTCGACTAACGCGCTATACCAGATGTCAACTCCACATGTTGACCAACACGTGAAATCTGCTTATGTCAGCAGATCTCTTCACGCGAATTATCACCCGCGCTCGATACAACGAAACCAGATCTCTCAGTCCAGCGATCACCCGCTACAGTGCCGTTGACCAGCGTTGACATCTGAAATCACGAAATGCAAGCGCTTAACTCCCGTGCCACTCTCGACCATCCATAGAAACAGATCTCTCCTCAAATTACAATGCTAATGCTCGAATCAGATCTCTCGACTAACGCGCTATACCAGATGTCAACTCCACATGTTGACCAACACGTGAAATCTGCTTATGTCAGCAGATCTCTTCACGCGAATTATCACCCGCGCTCGATACAACGAAACCAGATCTCTCAGTCCAGCGATCACCCGCTACAGTGCCGTTGACCAGCGTTGACATCTGAAATCACGAAATGCAAGCGCTTAACTCCCGTGCCACTCTCGACCATCCATACTTCACCAAAACGACACCGTTTTACTCAATTCTCGTGGAACTTCACGCGACACTAAGGAAAAACAGATTTATATCTAAATCTAACCAAATCAAATTCAAATCGCTACCAGATTTCACCCGATAAACCCGAACTAAAATCTGGGCAACTCCAACTAGAGATCTGAATTTCCTCAAATCAGGTTTCAGCAAAAATCCGAAATTCCAAAAATCAAAAATCTTAATTCTCGTGACTAATCCTACTCCAAAATCTGATTAATCACAAATCTTTAAATCTGATTCCTCACATTTGCTTCCTTTCTTCATCAACATCTTTCCAGTCTCTTTCAATTCAGGGCTCTATCCACTGCTTCTCTGTAAGTCTTGGGCACTGATAGCCTAACGTTCATCTTGAACATAGGCTTCAATCCTTCAACAAAGTGACTTAACTTCTCTTCCGGGTTGTTACCTATCAAGGGCACAAAGTAACACCCCCTTTAAAATGCCCGCACGTACTCCTGTACGATCATGCTCCCCTGTTTCAGGCTCAGAAACTTCCTCTTCAATTCAGACCTCTTGTCTGCCGTAAAGTATTGCTCAAAGAATACTTGTTTGAAATATGCCCAAGTAAGATTCAACAAATCCACAGACAGCTTAGCTCCTTCCCACCAAATCATGGCGTCATCTCTTAACATGTAGATAGCACACCTAGGCCTATCTAAATCTGGCATCTGGAGGTACTCAAAGATAACCTCCATCGACTTGATCCACCTTTCTGCAACTAATGGATCTGCTGTACCAATAAACTCCTTCGGCTTCTGTCTTCTAAACTTTTCTTGGGGATCATCATGGTTTGGTCCTCTACTGATAGAAGATTGGCCATTACCTCTGCCGGTTTGCTCTACCAGCAGTCTTAGGAGTTGAGCGATACTAGCATTACTGTCAGGACTGGTTTCCTCTAAAGGATTACCTCTTCTACCTCTTCCTCCTCCTGACATCTTATAATCTATAGGCCGTAATCCACCACATATAATTATCAGAACATGCTAAAACTTTAAAGTCAATTCTTTGAAAAATAAACTCACAGATTTGGAGAAACGGTCGATGAAGTCTGATCCAACTGACAGTGCATGTGTTTATTTCAGGAACATTGCTCTGATACCATGTTGTGAACACCCGAACCCACGGGGTCACGAATTTGGGGTGAATTAAAATTTGGGAATAAAAAGAAGGGTTAAACGTTAATTTGTTATAAGCTGTATTTCTTATAACATAGAAAGATTTCTAAACACAAAACAAAACTGACATACACACGTTCGGCACCAAGTACTGAAATTTTGCGGAAAACAGATTTCATATATACACTGGGAATGCGATATTACAACATCTGAAATTCTATATGAATTTACTACTGCTGCAATAGATCTAATACAGATGCCTAAGATAAAAGAAAACAACAGCTAAGACACGGAAAACGATGTCCATAGATAAACGCTTCACCACCCAGCTGTCTCATCTTCCACCTTCCGCTTGTCCCTTAACTATCTCACCTGCACCATTTTAAAAGCTAATGAGGCTAAGGGCTCAGCAAGTAAAATCTGAATAATAACAAAGTCATTTAACGCAGGCAGACATCTGAACATTTACATAACTGAGTTTAAAGGAACTTCATTTAAACATAATCATTCTTTCGTAAACTTTCTTAAACTTTCTTTCATTTTCGTAAATTTCGTAAGTTTGGATGCGGGGATAATAACCCAGATCCCTTCATTATTTCCTTGAACTTTATGATTTATGGCATAGAAGCTTTCCTTAGGTCCATTATGTACTTGATCAAATGACTTCTGATATCAGTTCTAGCAAATAGCTCATTGTAAAAGGGCAATCGACACTCTCGAAGACTGCTCACCCTTCCTTTATGATCGTCTGTTATCTATGCCATAAATCCTTAAAAATAAACTTTCATTCCTTTAAACTAATTTCTGTCGAAATTTCCTTTGAAATCTTCTTTGCAATCTCACTGGGTTCGCTTCTTTTAAAACTTACTTCCCATTTAAAAACTTACTGAGTATCAGATTTGACTACTGTAAAATGATCGTTGAGATGCGAACAGATTTCTGTATAGGAAATTGTACTGGAAAGCAAAACAGATTTCTATTGAGGAAAACAGATTCCTCAGGTGGATTGTAACGTTAAAATAGATGTAACAACAAGGAATAGTACTGTTAGCGTGAAACAGATCTAACTATAAAAATACGTCGCTGGAATAGTGTTTTTTAAAAAAATAAACAGATATGTACAACGGAATAGTGTTTAGGAGTAAAACAGCTGCAACTTGGTCAACTCAGATTTCAATGAATAGTCGCAAGCGACTCAACAGTGAAATATTTAATACTGTGAAATCTGGCCAAAATCTGATGTAGCGAAAACACCAACTGAAATGAAAACTTCTGTTTTTAAATATGAAATTTAGTCGCTAACATCGAAAACAAAGTCTGACTAAGAACTTGGTGCTGCAACATCATAAACGACATGTACGATACCAGTTCTGCCTATCAAACTAGACTTAGTTTCTGATTCGACTAGCATCTCTGATTACATAGAGTCAAATTCAAATGTTACCATTCACCAGAAAGAAGAACAAACATACATAACTCAAATCTGAACTCCTCAGTTCTTTTAAACATCCTTAACTTTCTTAAAATTTTTTCTGGAAAAAATTTGGAAGCAGAAACATAACTTTGAACCCAACCTTTATTTTCTTAAACATTCGTAAATCTTCTTTGAATATAAACTTAAACATAACTTGAACATACAGGAAAGCAGATCCATAAAATGAGAAAATCAATATATGCTTCAAATGGTGTAGCAAAGGATCAGCTTTTACTTGCCTTTGAACTGAGCTTTTACAACAGCAGTAGGTTCCTGCAGAGTTCCTCCTCCTCAAGCAATCACGACGAGCTTCTTTTGGAAATATTTTGAGAGAACACAAATGAGTTTTCTGTTTGTAAATGAAATGAACCTTTCCTTCAAAAACAGGTATTTGTATGGGAGGGATTAGTGGCAAGTGAGGTGTATTCCTCAAGCATGACAAAACTTACCTAAAGTTATGAATTTGAGTAAAATTTCCCTCTCAATATTTTAATCTGCAAATCTACCAAACCCTTTTTAAAAAAAGAAATCATTTCTTTCTCCTAAAAATCATTTTCAACAGATTTCTAAAATCTGCTCGTGTACTGCGCTTGGAGTGACATCTGCTGGAACTTGCTGCATCGTATCCCAATTCTGAAATTAATAGAATCAGCTTTCATAAGATAGCTTTGCTAACATTTAAATCGTCATTTTGACCCTTGAAATAAATAAGATTCATATATATGGTCCTATGGATTTTGGGGCGTTACAGAAAACGAGAGGTTAAATCTGGTGATGAGATCCTAGACCAAGTCTTCTATTTCTCTAAGAAAGCTGCATGAAACTCAAAAGCCATTAAATGATAAATCTGGCTTAGGTTACAATGCTGGTGAAAGCAGTTCTAGAGTGACCTGTACTCAGTCAAATCTGGTATATGACAAGTTCAAAAAGATGAATTTTGTCAAAGCTAGTGTGATACATGATACATGCGAGTCGGTAAGGTATCATGACCAGATCTTGAGGCAACTAAATCAGAAAGGGAAAGCTGGTATTGGCTATGTCAGACCGGAGAACCCTAAGTCTATTTGGCTAAAGAACAGACTTGACAAAGAAAAGGCGAAAGCTGGATCCAAGTCGTTTGTTCAGAACCAACAAAGACGTGGTTCTAAGAAGGTCAAGTCTGAATGGAGAAAGGTTTGGCCCCGAAGAGATCTAAATGGTCCACATACTAAACCTAAGCTCAACAGATCTCACCATATTCCTGCACATACCCTTATGGACTTTCATACTGGGAAAACTGTTAAGTTAATTCAAGTATGGGTCTCAAAAGGGGTAATCCGATCTAGACCCAAGTAAAATTGGGTACCAAAATTTGTTTTCGTGTTTGCAGGGCAACAGGTACAAGGCTGGAAATGAGTCAATCATATGGTACCTGGATAGTGGGTGTGCACGTCACATGACTAGAAACCCTAAGTTGTTATCAGATGTGACACCACACAAAGGAGCTAAAATCATTTTTGGTGATAACTCACATGGTAACACTGTGGGTAAGGGTAAGCTTACCCACGGTAACATTTCAATATCTGATATTTTAGTTGTTGAAAATTTGTGCTCTAATTTAATTAGTATAAGTCATCTGTGTGACAAGGGTACACAGTTAGCATTCAAAAGCACACTTGCACAGTTCAGAGTCCATAAGGTCTGACTTTATTGGTAGGTAAAAGATCGGGGAATACCTACATTATCAATTGGTCAGAACCAATGGGATCTGAACAGATCTGCCTTGCAGCGGACTCCTCCAAGAGTTGGCTATGGCATCAGCGAATGAATCATCTAAACTTTAAAGCACTTGCCAAATTGAGTCAGCATGAACTGGTTTTAGGTATGCCTAAAATCAATTTTTCTAAGGACAAGATCTGTTCCGCATGTCAGCTTGGTAATTCAAAAGCACACTTGCACAGTTCAGAGTCCATAAGGTCTGACTTTATTGGTAGGTAAAAGATCGGGGAATACCTACATTATCAATTGGTCAGAACCAATGGGATCTGAACAGATCTGCCTTGCAGCGGACTCCTCCAAGAGTTGGCTATGGCATCAGCGAATGAATCATCTAAACTTTAAAGCACTTGCCAAATTGAGTCAGCATGAACTGGTTTTAGGTATGCCTAAAATCAATTTTTCTAAGGACAAGATCTGTTCCGCATGTCAGCTTGGTAAACAAATCCGTTCTACCTTTAAAAATAAAGGCGGTAAACGTTCTTCCCAAAACTTAGAACTTTTACATATGAATCTTTTTTGTGACGTCCAAACCAATGGGAGCCAACGGAATTTGAGAAAATTTATAATTTTTAAAAAAATCGAGGACCAAACTCGAATAAATTAAGCTGTATTTCCTTACACAAAGCTGAAACGAAGCTAATGGCGCCAAAGGTAAATAGATTTGACAAAACAGATCTTGATTCACGATGCAAAATGCAATATTACAACTACTGAAACTCTATATAAGTTCACTATTGTTATAACATATCTTAATACAGTTCGTCAAAAGATCCAAAACAAAAAAAGTTAAGACTATGCGGAAACGCTGGTAGTTGGCAAACACAGTCCCTCGAATCTGAATCAACTTACACCACCCGCCTGCTCCTGAGCTGCCTCACCTGCATCGAGAAAACTAGTGAGCCCAGGGGCTCAACAAGTAAAACTAAGGATAACAAAATCACATAAATGCAGGCATAACTGAAATTTGAAATCTCTCTACTGAAATGCAACTCGAAGCTCGAATCTGAATTGTTTATACTGGGTAATTTATGGTCTAGAGGCTCTCTGGTGGTCCTTGTGCATGAAGCATGTTTACTGATCAGTAACTCTCTGTGAAGGGATTACAATATTTCCATAATCTTGTCCCTTCCATGAAGGCATTACGGTCCTACTGTAATCCTGTCCCTTCCTTGAGTGACCGGGTCCTCTATGCCATAAATCTCAAATCTGAACTTTACTTTCTTTCTGAAATAGCTTTATACTAGCTCTTGATCAAAAGTCGATCACTGGAATCTGGTAGATTCACTTTTATGAAACTCATTTTATTTAAAAAGGCACTACTGAGTGTACAATTGGACTCGGAGCTGAGGACCACCTTTGAAGAAATCAACTCGAGAGTGCAAAACAGACGTGATTCTAGGAAATCAGGTTTCGTGTACAAACAGATCTTATTGGGAAAATAGATCTTACTACGAAAACAGATCTTACTGGGAAAACATATCTTACTGCGAAAACGCTAACAGAAATTTATAGCAAGTGATTCAGATTTTGGTAGATTACTCAGCTGTGAGAAACTCCATAACAGATTTGGTTAAAGACAAGTTACGCGTAAAAACACTTGGCTAGGAACACGAAATACTGCTTCGACTCAGACAGATTCTAAACAAAATGGCTTCGCTTATCAAAACAGAACTTGATCCCGATCTAACCAGCGTTTCCTATCAGTTTAGATTCAATGTCCAGAGTCTTCACAGTACTTAGGAAACCGAGGACTTCTATTGGCTTTCTTACCTGGAATTTGTACAACTCAGTATATTTTTAAAAACACCATTGCTGGTTAAACTTTCTAGTGAGTTTCCTCAAACTAAAGCATCAAAGCAATGAATCCATAGCTCAATAACTGAAACTGAAACAGGAAAGCATACACAGAAAACAACGAAGCAATATATGTTTTCCAAATGCAGCAAGAATCAGATTTACTTGCTTGAAACAAAAATCGCAACGTGTAGATGATCACGGCTGGAAGTCTCCTCAAGCACACTGGAAAAAGCTACTTAACTTTGAAAGAACTAAAAGTTTTTCTTGCAACGAAAATGAATCCAGAGGCTTACGTAAATCGTTTTATACAAGGGAGAATGATTGAGTAGTAGGTAAAATACTTGAGTAGGCATGGCTGCCGTGCCAACTCCTTTGACCTTTTAAAAGATTTGTTAAAAGCTCCCTACTACTATTTTGATTTATAAACTTGATCTCATTTTACTAAAACGTAGCTCCCATTAAAACTCATTTTTTGTGAAAGGAAACATTTCTGGATTATTTCAGATATGTGATTGGGCGAAATCCTTCCGGAACCTTCTGGATGTTGCTTCAAATAACAAAAGGAATCAAATTTGAACTTAGAATCTGAATGGTCGAAAATCTCAAAACAGCCCTTAGAAAAGAAAGGCTAAGAAATTTGTGGTTATATGGATTTTGGGGAGCTACATTTTTGGTCCTATTCCCATAACGAGCTTAGGGTTGTTGATGATTTTACAAAATTCACTTGGGTGCTGTTTTTAAAATCAAAATCTGATACCGCTGACCAACTGATTCGGCTTTTAAAACGCTTACAAAATGATATATCTTGTACAGTCAACCGGATAAGAAATGATCGTGGTACCGAGTTTTTAAATCAAAAATTATCTTCTTCTCTGGATGACAAAGGGATAAAGCATGAGCTTTCTGCAGCTAGAACTCCTCAACAGAATGGGCTAGTTGAGAGGCGAAATCATACTTTAAAAGAAGCTGATGAATCTATGATTGCTTACTCCGGGATTTCTCAAACATTTTGGGCAGAAGCAGTTAATACAGCTTTCTACACTCAGAACAGATCAATGATAAACAAGTTGCACGATAAAACCCCTTATGAGATCTAGAGTGGCAAGAAATCTGACATATCATATTTCAGGGTGTTTGGGTGCAGATGTTTCATTCATAATAATGGTAAAAAACACCTAACAGCTTTTGATGCAAAATCTGATGCAGGTATCTTCCTAGGTTATTCAGCGGTGAGCAAAGCTTATCGAGTTTTCAACAATCGAAGTCTGACTGTTGAAGAATCAGCACACGTTATCTTTGATGAGACTAGTTTTAGATCCAACTCAGCTACGAGCCTCAACGATTTGTGCACACGATTAGAATCATCCAGTCTTGATGACTCAGATGATGATGTGCCACAACAAAGATACTCAGCTGAGTTACAACCAGAGCTAGCCACACCGCACAACAACGCTCAAACAGATCTGATTGGTAACCCAGTGGTTGCTGATTTGACTAACGTTGACCCAACGCAGGATCAGATCTCTTCAAGCGTGCCAGCTACTGGAACTGAATCAACCAATGCTCAAGATGTTGCACAAACAGATCGCATAGTACATCAATCAACATCTGATGCACAAGATGCGAGCACATCTCATCAAATTACATCTGGTTCAAATCTAGGACAAGGATCTTATCAATTGGTATCAGACAACCCAGATGTGATCATCCAGCCAAACAATGAAGCTGAACAGGAAGTAAATCCAATCGAATCTGATCTTTGGTGGAATAGAAATCATCCACCCGAGCAGGTCATAGGTAACATTAATTCTCCTGTTCGCACACGAAGCCAGCTTATGCATGATCATTTTGATTCAGCATTCATATCGCATATAGAACCTAAGCATATAGAAGAATCCTTAGCAGACCCAAGCTGGATAGATGCAATGCAAGAAGAACTAAATCAGTTTAAGCGAAATAATGTTTGGAAACTTGTACCTAGAGCTTCTAATCATTCAGTGATAGGAACTAGATGGGTCTTTAGGAACAAACTGAATGAAGATGGAGTATTCACAAGAAACAAAGCTAGACTAGTTGCTCCGGGCTTTAGGAAAATGGAAGGAATAGACTTTGATGAAACTTTTGCTCCTGTAGCCCGATTAGAAGCCATCCGCATGTTTCTTGCTTATGTTGCATATAAAGACTTTAAGGTTTTTCAATGGATGTTAAGGGTGCATTTCTTAATGGAATCTTAACAGAGGAAGTGTATGTTGCACAACCTCCTGCATTCGTAAATCATACATATCCAGATTATGTTTATAAACTGGATAAAGCTCTATACGGGTTGAAGCAAGCACCCAGAGCTTGGTATGATACTCTGTCTAAATTCCTTATCGAGCATGATTTCACTATAGGCACAGTTGATAAGACGCTATTTAAATTTGTGAAATCTGATCATGTTCTGTTAGTGCAAATTTATGTTGATGACATTATATTTGGGTCAAGTAACCCCAAACTATGCCAGAAATTTTCTAAGTTGATGCAGGAAAAGTTTGAGATGAGCATGATGGGAGAGCTGACGTTCTTTTTGGGCTTACAAGTTATACAGCTTGACAATGGAATCTTCATTAATCAAGCAAAGTATACGAAAGAACTGCTGAAGAAATTCGGGATGGATAACTGTTCAGCAGCAGCAACCCCAATGAGCTCCTCAATCAAGCTAGATAAAGACGAAGCTGGATCTGCCATTGAGGTATCTCTATATCATGGTATTATAGGCTCCCTACATTACTTAACAGCTAGCAGACCAGACATCATGTGTGTTGTCTGTATGTGTGCTAGATTCCAAGCGGAGCCAAAGCAATCTCATTATATTGCTGTAAAGCGTATACTGACATATCTTAAGGGAACTTCCAATGTGGGTCTTTGGTATCCCAAAGACTCTAGCTTTCAACTAATTGGTTACAGTGATGTAGACTACACAGGATATAGAGTTGATCGTAGAAGCATGAGTGGTACTTGTAAATTCTTGGGAGATCTCCTGATTTCCTAGTTTAGTAAGAAGCAGACTTCTATTGCAACGTCCACAGCTGAAGCAGAGTACTTAGCGGCTGGAAGCTGCTGTGCTCAGATCTTATGGATACAACACCAGCTAAAGGACTACGACATTGATACTTCTGAAGCGCCTATTCTCTATGACAACACCAGTGCCATCGTGATTACTCAAAATCCAGTGCTGCACTCTAGAACAACGCACATCGACATCAGGCATCATTTTATAAGAGATTATGTACTCAAGAAGGACGTCAGGTTGGAGTATGTGTCGACGGACCAGCAAGTAGCTGACATCTTCACAAAGCCTCTACGAGACTCTAAGTTTGCTTATTTTAGAAAACTGTTGGGTCTCTTAGAAATGCCTTGATTTGTCTCTGTGCTAACAATTTGCAGGTTGAAAAGATTCTGTGTTTATCAGATATGAGTCAACTGTTCAGGGGGAACACCATGGATTTTCAGATCTGGTAAAATTTCAGACTTGGTAAGTCTCAGCTTTAGGGGAAACGAGAGATCTGAATTAATAAGTGCTGAGTCGCCTGAATATGTGAGATCTGGATACACTTAGATCTCATATATACACAGTCAATGCTTATATGTAATCAGATCTGGTAACAACCCTGCTGATACATCAAAACAGATTCCTAAGGTTGTGACGTGTTAAACATTTGGCGCCAGTTATCTATTTTACCTTTTCACCCTCGCGGTTAAAATTCAAAATCCTTTTAAAATATTTTTAAAAACATTTCGCAATATTTTCAAAATCTTATTTGCGTCGACGGATGAATGACCGTGTTGTCATCATACGAAACGTCACATCCACATTCTCTAACCGTTTCACATTCTCTGTTTTCATTATGCCGTTTCCTTTCTCTTTACTCTTACTTTGCGCAAATTACTTTCTAGCTCTCGTGCACTTTTTCTCTCTTGTGTTTCCTATTTGCAGACTATTATCTCTCAGACATTTTTCCAGTCAACTTACTCTCTGAAATGGCTTCCGTATTCATTACCAACGCTCTGCAAGTGAACTTGAATCTGTGTTGGGTATCTCCGACAACGATGGAATGGTGAATATGTTCAAAGCCCTTGAATCTACTGGGCTACGAGGGTTTCTGGGATGCCCCTCCGTACTGTATGAGCAGGAACTAGAACAGTTCTTTGACACAGCACTTGTGCAAGATAATGATATTACCTGTGTTTTCTCCGAGAATTATGTCGCAATTTCTGAGGATAGATTTGCCGGCGTTTTCAATCTGCCCACTTATGGTCTCACCGATTTGTCCAAAGTGCCGAATCATTTGGTATTGCAGGCAAGGATTGTGTTTTATCAATCTGAGAAGCCTGTTCAGTATTCATGTAAGAAGAGACTACTAAAGTATGAGTTCCGGTTGTTGAATGACATTTTGGCCAAGTCAATTACTGTAAAGGCTGGATCCTTCGACGCCGTCACCCATGAGAGATTTTTGATGATGACTTTGGGGTCAAAATCAACTGGAGCAAGATTCTCTTTGAGCTTTTGAAGGAGATGGCTAACCGAACCTTTAAAAGAGCCAAGGGTTTTGCGGCTCAAATATGTGTCTTGTTGAAGGGAGACCCAGCCGTATCTCTGGGAGAGGCGAAGACATTCCCTCCCCTGAAAATTCTTTCTGAGAAGACTGTAAACACATATGTCGCCACAAATAAGACCATTGATTCTCGTGGCGAATCAGATGAGCCCCATGTGGATAAAGTAGTGATCGTTAAGAGGAAGTTTGTATCCAAGAAGAAATCTGCCCCGACTGATAAAAAGGATGCCGATGAGGAACCAGTGGAAGTAGTTGTGAAAGTTGTGTTGAAGAAGCGATCAGCTTCTACTGGTGATAAGCCTGCTGTTACAAAGAAGAAGAGGACAACGAAGAAGAAAGAAGCTCTCTCGAAAGCGAATCTGGAGCTTGTGTCAGTAGCAACAAAGGCCATACCACTCCAAATGATTGAACCAATTTCAGTTGTGAACCCTCCTACTCGAATGGGTTCTGATGATGAAAATGTTGAGAAGGAACCAGCTATGGAAGAAATCATTGAAAAAGAACAAGAGGCATCTACTGTTGATGATGTTGATAAAATTATTGCTCGGATTATTACAGAGACTGCTGAGATGGAAACAGAGGATATGTTTGTGGAAACTGATGCTAGGAAATCAGATGATACTGCTGAGGCTACTGGAACAGATGTCATGATGGGGAAAACAAATGTTAAGGAACCAGTGGTGTAGAGATCTGATGAGGAATCAATGTCTATCGAGGATCTCTTAAAACAGATTTCGGGTGATGCCTTGTTGCCATCTGTTCTTGCTGCAGAACCAACAAGAATATAATTTAGCAATGGCATCTCAATTCCAGGAGTTGTAGATGGAGACTTGTACAAGGCAAGCCTCCCTAAGATTGCTTTAGCTGATAAGGGGAAGACGCCCCTTGTCGAGGAAGACTTAGTTAAAGGGCATCCGGCCCGAGAGATGGTTCAATTAATTTTTGGCGATATTGAATTTCTTATCCAGTTGAGGGAACAAGTGATAGATGAAGTTTCTGCATTCTTTAATTCTTTCAGTATTCGACGCTTTACGGTTCTGACATCTCTTACAGATATTGCTGACAAAGAAGAGAAAGTTTTAACTTGGGTTGAGACAGACTCCCGTTTAGATTGGTCTTCAATGGAGATTGTACATAGTTGCAAAGTACAAATAACTTTTGCTTTGGAAATTTTTCGAGTCGCATAGAGAAAATTTCAGTGTTGGACAACCTTGGTCAGCCATGGAACTTCAAATCGATTTATTATCCATTTCTCATAATACTTCTGTGAAAGAGTTGTTGCTGCAGAAGCAAGCGCACGTGCTACAGTGGACAAGGCCGTGTTGCTCAATGTTGTTTGAAGGTGTTTTTGATCACGGCTTCTACATTCCCAGAAATGATAAAATCATTTTTTCAACATGTTGGATCGACTTTTGAGATTTATTGGAGGTTCTTGGATGGTGGAAGATGGATATGACAGATGTGTATACGATTGTGAGACCCCGGTTTCTCAGATCTGGGAGAAATTTCCTGAACAAATTGAGTTAAACACTGTGGCACCAATTTGCCTTTTCTTTGAGCCAGTTTAGCGTTTGAGTACTTTTACACAGCCTGCTGTTAACTCTTGGGGTTGGCACAGAGTATGTACAGAAGTGTTACAGTATTCGATGTTTGGGTGTTTGAAGCCAGTTAGCAGCTTTAATATTTGTACAGCTGTGGTGCCAGTGGGACTAGTTAAGGGGGAGTTCAGCATTCCACGAAGAGTTGTATATTTTGTATCTTACCGTATATCGATTATAGATTCAATTCTTCCAGAATCTAGTGTACAGGCCGCACCAGCTCTAGATAATGCATCAGTTCCTACAGATTTAGCTAGTATTTCTCCGAGAAATTCAGATCTCTCATCGCCTTCTCCGAATCAGAGTCCATCCACTGTTTCTTCTTTGCATTTTAAGTCAGAGGACATTCTTCAGGGCGCTGCAACAGCTGTCGAACAGATTCTTGTACCTTCTACTGCTGCTCCTGCTACGTATATCAATGAAAAGTTTGCACAGCTACAAGCCTCTATTTCTCAACTGTCCATCATGCAGCTGTGAACACAAAGCAAAATTGGCGATCTCCAGAATGCTATCTTTTCAAAGATTGATACTCGCGAGAAAGCTGCTGCAGAGGCTCGTATTGAACAAGACCAAACATTTTGAGGCCTTATTAAAAATATTTGGCAGGGCGTTAAAACTGACACAGCTGCCTTATCGATTGAAATGCATGAATTTAAGAAGGCAGTTCGCGCTCAAAATTCTTTTTTCGCGACTGATTTGGAAGATCTTCATAAGGAAGTCAATCATCTCAAAGATGAATTATCTAAGGGTTTCGACGATAAATTGGTTGTTATTCGCAATGATCTACTAGAGTTCCGTGTGAAAACACAGGGAAAATTAGCTTCCCTTAGTACTAATCTTGCTGAACTCAGCCTTTGTCACTAAGGGTTGTGATGGCAAAAAGGGGGAAGTGGGTAGCAGCCATGGCCAAGGTCAGCCTCCTCCTGGAGATGGTGGTGGTAGTGGTAGTAGGAGTGAGCCATCAAGAAAAAGAGGAAGCAGTGGATCTAGGCAAAGAAGTTGGAGATACTGGCTAAATGAATAAGATCTGAATATGGATTGTTACGAGTTTCTAGTTTTTCAGTTCTTGTACATGTCAGGCCTCGTGCTCTACTCAGAGTTAAACAACGCAAAACAATAGCGGAAGCATACAAAAAAGTGGCTTAAAATTTTCTCTTTGACCTGACAATTAAAACATATAATTTAAAATACAACGATACTTAAAGTATCCCAATTTAACAACACAATTCAGTACAACAGTACAACATTAAAACACATATCAAGTACCAAATAACATCTACTACAAAGCACAGGACAACCCCCCGGCTTATAGTACTGATACATAATATTCTATACGCTAACTGGGACACTCTAACCACCTCCTGGGGCACCTACAGTTGGGTCTACTCCACGACCAGTAGAGAAACCATGATAACCTGAAAACACACAAAGGAAAACAAATACCAGCCCCAGAGGGACATGGGGTCAAACCCCAGTACGGAGAGCAATTGAAAACAGAAGTTAGACAGCAACAGATAAAATGCAAATGTTATGCATGAGATCAAGGCTACACCAGAACCCAGGGAGCCAAAGGATTCCAAGGACAGCTCAACAACTGAAATCCGAACAAAAAGCAGTGGCCACAATGTGTGTGAGTATATGGAAGCTACCCACTCGTCTCAGCACACTGTACCAGGTGCATAAACAACGCTCAACCTGCTGTTGCCCAACACATGAGATGTGGGAGCTACCCACTCCGCTCACGGTGGCTAACAGTCCCAGCAGGGAGATGAGGGACGGTAGTTACCCACGCGCCTCTACAAGCACCCTGGCACGCTCAATTGAGCAAGCATAAGGCACAGCTACAAGAGATCTGAAACAACATGGAACAGATGCGTGTATGCAGTGCAACACAATGCAACAGATAACAAGACAATATACACAGCATCACAAAACAGCAAGCACAAGCACATATCCATGCCAAATCTCAACGTTGTAACAAGCTCACATCCGTACCTCAAGTCTCTGTGCAACAATTACTACAATCAGGGTCCGAGAAAAATAGATCCACCACCTGCTAAGCCAAACACAAGCATCTACTCAAGGATCGAAGAACAGAAAAGCAACAGCTGGGAGCTACGAACTCGACCAGTGCTATACTACCCCTCAAACTCATCATAGAGCTCTAAACAAACACAAAGAAGGGTCTGAACACTTACCCCAACAAGATAGGAGATAAATCCGACGCTTATGCTAACAGACTACAGAAGAGAGATGTCTTCGCACACTTCACCAGCTTCAAGAAAACGTTCAAAAGCAACGTCAAACGAAGCGTCCTAGTAAGAGGAGTCCAACGCTACCACTCTTACTTCAATCGGAGCTGTCTACCACCGGCAATCGAAGAAGATAAGGTTCGGTGATCAGTAGCTAGGGTATCGCGACAGAGTTTGCTATCGGGAAATATTCCAAGTGTCGGGAACAATAATAGAGAACTAAGGCTAAGCTCCCTATTTAAATCTCACTGCTGACAGAAACTGGGAACAGATCCACCGACAACTTAAGCTATCACAGCTGATACGCTACCACTTCTACTTCAATCGGAGCTGTCTACCACCGGCAATCGAAGAAGATAAGGTTCGGTGATCAGTAGCTAGGGTATCGCGACAGAGTTTGCTATCGGGAAATATTCCAAGTGTCGGGAACAATAATAGAGAACTAAGGCTAAGCTCCCTATTTAAATCTCACTGCTGACAGAAACTGGGAACAGATCCACCGACAACTTAAGCTATCACAGCTGATATTCCCGCTTGCAACCAGATCTCACAACAGATCTCACTCTACGCTAAAACAGCGATCACTTAAACCAAACGACGTCGCAGAGAGTTACTGTCGCAGCTGGACACGTCACCCGCTACTCACTACTGAACAACTAACCAACATCTGATAGCAACGCAACATCAGATCTCTCACACCGCTGAAAGCTAACGCAACTCACAGCTGAGTCTTCTTCGCTAAACCAAACGATGTCGTTCCAACTAATACAAACGACGACGTACTAACACGCTCTAGTGAAGACACGCTAGGAGACATCTGAATGCCCTCAAAATCAGTTTTCTCCTCAAAACTGAAAACCAACAATCCAGCGACAACTGCTCACGTCACCACTGCTGAACGCTAGCATTCAGAGATGACCCACGCTAACTTCTGATCGCTGAATTCAATTCCTCAACTCTCCAGCATTGATCCAAGGACTAAAACAAAACCCGATAGATTCTTCAAGCACATCGACGCAAAGCTGATCTCAATAAAACCTGATTAATTAACTCAATTAATCTCATCAGCTTTTGGGTCTCACATCTCTCCCCCACTAAAACAGGATTTTGTCCTCGAAATCAAACAGATCAAGATCAAGAGTTCAATATAACTGGGGAAACAACCACCAGCAACCAATGGAAAAAGAAGGAACAAACTAGCTACTGAAATCTGATACTAAGCTCACTGAAATAGATGCGGCCACTCACGCTGCATCTTCTCTTCCAGTTCCCAAGTAGCTTCCTCTCTGCCATGTTTGCTCCATTGAACCATCACCAAGGGAATGGTCTTGTTCCTCAGCTGTTTCTCTTTTCTATCCAAAATCTGCAAGGGATATTCCACATAGCTCAAAGTTCGATCTAACTACACCTCGTCAGTCCTCAACACATGCGAGGGATCTGGCTCATACTTCCTCAACATCGAAACATGAAACAAATCATGTAAGGAAGACAAATTTGGTGGCAACAGCAAAGCGATATGCCAAAGGGCCAATCCTCTCAGCTATCTCATAGGGTCCAACATAACGAGGAGCTAACTTTTCCTTGAGACCAAATCTCATAACACTGCGGAAAGGAGAAACCTTAAGGAAAACTAGATCACCAACCTCAAATTCTAAAGGCCTACGCCTCTTATTCGCATATCTAGCTTGACGATCTTGTGTTGCTTTCATTCTCTGGTGAATCAAATCCACTTGATCTATCATCCGCTGCACAAACTCTGGAGAAGACCTGCTTCTCCCCCACTTCTTCCCAACATACTGGCGATCTACACTTTCTGCCATACAAAGCTTCAAATGGTGCCATCCCAATCGTGACCTGATAGCTGTTGTTGTATGAAAACTCAACCAAAGACAACGAGTCTTGGCAGCTACCACTAAAATCCATTACAACAGCTCTTAACATATCCTCCAAAATTTGGATAGTACTCTCATATTGGTCATCTGTCTGGCGGTGATACGATGTACTCATAGCCAATCTAGTCCCGAAAGCTGTTTGCAAACTCTTCCAAAACCTGGAAGTAAACCTTGGATCACGATCTGAAACAATCGAAACTGCACCATGCAAACGCACCACGAAAATCTGTCTACAACAACCCAAACCGCATCACAACCTCTGCTGGAACGAGGCAAATGCGTGACAAAATCCATAGCTATGTGCTCCAAATTCCATTGGGACACTTCTAAGCTTTGCAACAAGCCACCAGGTCTCATCCTCTCTGCCTTGACTTGCTGACAATTTAAACAACGGGCTACAAACTCAGCAACATTACTCTTCAAACCTGTCCACCAGTAATGCTGCTTCAAGGCATGATACATCTTCCTTGCACCAGGATGGACACTGTATCTACTACAATGCACTTCTCGCAAGATCTCTTCCTTAATATCAACAAGACTTGGCACAACCAGCCTGCCACGAAACCTCAAACAACCATCAGAAGAGACAGAATAGTCCTCAAACAACTCATGGATGGATGGATCAGTCCTTTGAGCTGCTCTAATGCTAGCAACAATCTGTGGCTCAACTTGAACAGAAGACACCACAACATAATCCTCAGCCGGGTAAAATCGTCAACCAGTAGTGCTTAGATGCTCATGGACCTTCGAAATCTGCATCGAAGCCATCACCGCCACTTGAGCCTTTCTTCTGAATGCATCAGCAACCACATTCATCTTTCCAGGCTGGTATTTGATCTCACAATCAAAATCCTTAAGCAGCTCCATCCATCTACGCTGTCTCATATTCAAATCTGACTGATAAAACAGATACTGAATACTCTTGTGGTCGGAGTACACCACAAACTGCTCACCATGCAGGTAGTGGCACCAAATCTTCAAGGCAAACACCACTGCCACTAACTCCAAATCATGAACTGGGTAACGAGTTGCGGTTTCAACTGACGAGAGGCATATGCAATGACTCGACAATTCTGCGTCAACACACAACCCCATCCATTCAGGGAAGCATCTGCACAAACAACAAAACCTCCTGAACCACACGACAGAGCTAACACAGGCGCAGTAGTTAGCTTCTCCTTGAGCAACAGAAAAATAATCTCACATTGCTCAGTCCACACAAACTTCTTGTCCTTCTGAGTCAACTGCGTCATTGGCTTAGCTATGCTAGAGAATCCCTCTATAAAGCACCGATAATAGCCAGCCAAACCCAAGAAACTACGAATCTCAGCAACATTCTTGGGACGCTCCCAGTAAAGAACAGCCTCAACCTTACTGGGATCCACAGAAACACCATCGGCTGAAATCACATGACCCAGAAACACAACTCGGTCTAACCAAAACTCGCACTTGGAGAACTTAGCATATAACTGCGAGTCTCGAAGCTTCTGAAGAACCAACTTCAAATGCTCTTTGTGCTACAATGGTGTCTTAGAGTACACAAAAATTCCATCGATAAACACAATCACAAACTGATCGATGAACTCTCTAAAGACTCTATTCATCAAATCCATGAAAACTGCGAGAGCATTCGTCAAACCGAAAGGCATAACTAGAAACTCGTAATGCCCATACCTTGTACGAAACGCAGTCTTCTCAACACCCTGCTCACGGATGTGCTACTGATGATACCCAAAACATAGATCGATCTTCGAAAACACATCCGAACCCTGAAGCTGATCAAACAAGTCATCAATCCTAGGCAAAGGGTACTTTTTCTTCACTTTCTCCTTGTTCAACTGCCTAAAGTCGATACACATCCTCATCGACCCGTCCTTCTTCTTAAAAAACAAGATAGGTGCTCCCCACGGAGACATGCTAGGCCTAATGAATCCCTTCTCCAGCAAATCACTAAGCTTAACCTTAAGCTCCTTCAACTAAGCAGGCGCTAAACGATATGGAGCACGCGAGATCGGAGCTGTACCAGGTACCAACTCAATGCTGAAGTCTATCTCCCGCCTCGGAGGAAAACAAGGAATCTCCTCAGGAAACACATCCGGGAAGTGACGAAAAACGGGGACTCTACTAAGCTCTACGCTCGAATAAGAAGACGCATCTAAGGCATAGATCATAAACCTAGAATTCTCAAGCAAAAACAGGCTAAGCATCTCCATCACAGAGACCAAAGGAATCTTTGACTGGGAATCTTGGCCGTAGAAATTCCATTTCTCGCCAGACTGGGGCCTAAATCGCACAACGCCATGTAAAAAATCCACAGTGGCCCTATAGCTAGACAACACGTCCATTCCCATGATACAATCAAAATCCCACATCACTAGACTGATCAGGTTGGCTAACAACACACTCTCGCCAAACCTAATAATACCATTCAACAAGATATCTTGGGAAAACAAGCTCGCACCAGCCGGAGTCGCAACAGATACAACATCACACAAAGATGTGGTATGCAAACTATGCTCAACCACAAATGCATCAGAAATGAAATAATGTGATGCTCCTGTATAAAACAACACACGCACAGGAAAATAAAAAACAAAGCAAGTACCTGCGATAATCCCTCCGCCTGGCATGCCCTCCGCTTGCTCCCTAGTCATGGCATTCACTTGGGCAAACTGAGGTCCAAAAAACTGAGTGTGGGAAGACTGTCCAAACCGCGAAGGACCAGGCTGTTGAAATGGCCTAAACTGAGGCTCCCCTAACCTCTGCTGCTGAACAGGAAAAGCAGAACGACCTCTAGAAGATCCACCTCGACCCTATGGTGGAGCTGCGGTATACTATGATCCAGACAAAGGACACACTCTAGCAAAATGTCCGTACTGACCACAGACATTACAAGAACCTTGCACACCAACACACTGCACTATTGGGTGCCTTCCACCACACTGGCCACAATACTCCACCTTGGAGCTACTACCACTGCTCGAACTCCCCGAGCCAGAAGAACTAGAACCAGACTTCTTCTTAAACTGTCTACCATGAGGTCTAAACCTCTGATGTCCAGACTTTTGGGCTACTTGTTGCTGCTGTTGGGGTGGCTGAGACGACTGCACTGACTGGTAAGGTTGCACCCCCGAACCCATGTGACGACCACCTTGCACTCCTTGCGGCCTAACACGCGACCGACGGTTCTGCAGTCCTTCCTCAATGTCTATAGCCCTGTCCACCACTTCTGCATAGCTCGCCGGTGAACCCGCCAACACAAACAAAAACAACTCCTCATTGAGCCCCTCCATGAACTTGTTCTTGTGAGACCTGGAATTGCATAAGATTAATTTGGTTGGAATTAATCGGTTTTTAGAGATTTCTGGTGGTTCAGATTTCTGTTTGAGAGTTTGGTTGGCATTTTCGGGTCAGATTCCTCACTTAGAACAATTCTGGAGGTTTTAGTATTTTTGAAGTATGGGGAGATATCTGTCAGCAGACATGGTGATGTCATCTTTTCTGTTGTTGTGCGTTGGTGTAGCAATTGCTGACGTAAGCTTTGCTGTTGAGTTAGAGCGTGTTGTTCTTTGTATTGGTTGCTGCCGACAGCGATTGGATTGGTTTGTTAACGACGTCGTTTAGATTAGTAGAAGCGACGCCGTTTCGCTAGCGAGCAGATATATACTGTTGAGAAGCCTGCCAGCAGATAACATAAGGAACCAGTCGTTGGGTAATTAACGTGTTTTTCTGTTGAGCACTATACAACAACATTTTGAGGAGCTAGTGACGTAAGCATATCTGTTTGATTTTGATCAGAAGACTTCAACGTTAGTCAACGTCACTGTAGCTTGCGTCTGGGTAACTAGCTGTTGGCAGAAAGTATTACGTAAGCTATGCGACGCCGTTTTAATTAGTTGCAATGCTGCGTTTTGGTTGATGCATGTAGAAACCAGCCGATGGTTTTAGGTGACCAGCTGATGGCAGATTCGATGACGTAAGTGGCACGATGTTGTTTTGAATAGCGCTTGTTACCTTGCGTTCGGTTGCTGGTGTGAGCTTTGTATTGTTGAAGAAGCTGTTGGGTATTTATTCGTCAGCTTTGCACTGTTCCCGTTACTGTCAGCAGTTTGCGATATCTGTTACTGTGGGTGGATTTTATATCAGTTTTCTTGCGTGTATTTAAGGAAGACTTGGTCTTCGATTTCAAGCACCAGATCCCATACTTAGCGAAATATTATCTTGGTTGTCGACCTCTGTTCTTCGAACCCTAGTACTGTTCATCGTGAGCTTTTTCGGCAAATTCCCGTCGTTTCCGGCCATTGTTTGATGCGTGCGAGGTAGCGTTGGACTCCTCTCGAGAATCTCTTCCTTTCTATACCATTCTTGGAGGTTGTTGTTGGTTGGAGCGAGATCGCGAAGTTGCTGCCTTCGGCCGTGTGTTTCATCGTTGAGGTAGAACTTAGAATTGTTGTTGAGATCTTAGTATTAGCCTTTGTTTAAGCTTCCTGTTAGTGGTATTGTTGGAATCAGTAGCTGGTTCAGTGTGTGTAACTCCCAGCGTGCTTTCTGTGTATTAGCGTCCCTTGAGAATATTGCCCTGTGTGTTTCGAAAGGTTGGAATTCAGATTTCTCGGGACCTTTGATTGTGGTAATTGTGCTAGGATTTAAGGTACGGATTGGATCTTGTAATACAGCGATGTTATGGCTTGGATAATTTGTGAGATGGCTATTGCTGGCTGCTGTTTTGTGAGATGACTGTTGGTTATGTGGTGTATACTTGCTGATGCTATTATTGTTTCGCATATGTTTATATGCTTGTTATTCCAGCATGTTGCATACACGCATTTGCATCTCCGTTCAGCTTTTGCAGCCATTGCTTCGTTGTTATAGTTCTGTTTACTTACCATGATGCGAGGGCGAGCGGCAATACCGCACTCTCATCTCCCTGCTGGGATTTGTTAGCCACCATGCTCCTAGTGGTTAACTACCACTGTTCATGGGCGAGGCAACGACAGGTTGAGTTGTTGATGCGTCTGGTAAGGGTGCGCGAGTAGGGGTGAGTGGGTAGCACCCACATGTCCTACACTCACGCATATTTATATGTATCAATATTCTTAGCCAGGGGGATGCCCTGCGCTTTGTCGTTGTATCCAGTGGTTGGAGTCTGATACTTATTTTTCGTATGCTATATTGTTTGTGTTGTTTAGTGGTTTTTATAAATTGGGATATCTATTTTGAGTATCGCATTATTTTAAATTATATTGTTTTAAACCGTCAGGACAAAAGCGAAAATTTTACCCGCTTTTTAGTAGCTTCCGCATGTGTTTGTATGTTTTATCTCTGTTTAGAGCACGAGGCCTGACATTTTTGGTATCAGAGCTAAAGCTGGGATAAGCTCAATTTCCTTGATCACATTTGAGTCTAGGCACAGTGTTGTTTGTTACATGTGCTTGACTATGTGATTATGTGCTGCATCTTGTTGTGCTATCTATGTTGTATCTGTTCTGTTTTGCTTGATCTTGTTGAGTGCTTTCGTAGATGCCGCCTAGACTTCGTGGTAGAGGTAGGGGGCAGTTTGAGGAATCGGCAGGACAGAACGAGGATCAGCGTAGTGCTCGTAGTCGTAGCCGTGTTGGGCATGATGATGAGGAGGAAGTTGGTGACTTGCATCCCCCGGTGGAGCGGATGGATGTGGTGATATCATGATTTCAGCGGATGAACCCGCCAGTCTTTAATGGTGATGAGTCCAGTGAGGATGTGGACTCGTGGCTTAGGAATATTATTGGTCTTTTCGATCGGGTGCAATATGATGATGATCTTCGGCTGAGTTTAGCGACCCTCTTGCTCAGGAAGGCTGCAGAGCGCTGGTGGCGAGGCGCTTCGAGTACCTTGTTGGAGACCGGTGTTGGGATCTCTTGGGACAGTTTTTGCGAGACCTTCCGGCAGGAGTATGTACCCGAGTCTTATGTGAACGCCTGGGAGCGGGAGTTCGACCATCTGGATCAGGGTTCCATGACTGTTCGGGAGTATGCTAGGAAGTTTTCTTTCTGTTGGCGTACGTTCCCCATGTCTCTGGCCGGGAGAGAGCCAAGCGGACTAGATTTCTTGAGGGATTGAACGAAGAGTTGTATCAGATGGTGTTGACCAGCAAACCCAAGAGCTATGCTGAAGCAGTTGACACTGCTATTGATATCGAGGAGGGTTTGCAGAGTCGTCGTGCTCACAGGCAGCAGGCGGCGCAGGTTAGTCGTCCTGCTATTCAGGGAGCACAGTCTTCCCAGTCCTCCCTGTTAGCCCATCATCCCCAGCAGCAGTAGAATCAGCAGCAGGTGGCTCAGCAGTCTGGCCGTCAGAGGTTTCGACCCCGCGGTCAGCAGTTCAAGAAGAATTCGGGTTATGGCTCTTCTGGTTCGGGCAGCTCGAGTAGCAGCTGTTCTCGGGTTGAGTTTTGTGGCTTTTGCAGTGGAAAGCATCCGTCCACGCAGTGTGTTGGTGTGCAGGGTTCCTGCAACCTTTGTGGTCATTACGGGAATTTTGCTAGAGTGTGTCCGTCAGCTGGATCACAGCAGACTGCGGCCCAGCCTCAGGGTCGAGGAGGTCAGTCTAGGGGTCGTTCCCCTCAGTTTCCGCATCCCCGAGTAGGTGAGACGCAGTTTAGGCCGTTTCAGCAGCCTGGTCCGTCGCGGTTCGGACAGTCTTTTCAGCCTTTCTTCTCTGGACCCCAGCATGCTCAGGTTAACGCCATCACTAGGGAGCAGGCCGAGGAGACACCCTTGTTTTTGATTTTCCTACGCGTGTGTTGTTTGACACCGGCGCATCGCATTCATTTATTTCTGATTCGTTTGTTGTTGGGCATGGTCTGTGTACCATTTCTTTGCGCGATGCCGTTTCTGTTTCTACCCCTGGTGGTGTGAGCCTGTTCTCCCAGGAGGTTTTGTTAGATGATGTGTTGCGGTTTGGTGAGCATTTCCTGTTAGCGAACTTGATCCGATTGATGCTGTGGGATTTCGATTGCATAGTTGGGATGGATGTGCTGTCCAACTATAGGGCCTCCGTGGACTGCTTCCATGGGATTGTGCGCTTTAGGCCTTTGTCTGGCGAAAAAAGTGGGACTTCTAAAGCCAGGATTCTAGATCGAAGATCCCGTTGGTCTCAACGAGATGTTCAGCTTGTTGTCTTTGGGGAATGCTAGCCTTATGATCTACGCTTTGGATGCGTCTTCTTCTTCCCGCGTTCAGCTCAGTGACGTTCCCGTGGTGCGACATTTCTCGGATGTGTTTCCGGAGGAGATTCCTGGTTTTCCTCCGAGGCGGGAGATTGACTTCAGCATAGAGCTGGTGCCTGGCACAGCTTCGATTTCGTGTGCTCCTTATCGTCTGGCGCCTGCGGAGTTGAGAGAACTCAAGGTGCAGTTAGATGACTTGCTGGAGAAAGGTTTTATCCGACCTAGTATGTCACCATGGGGAGCGCCCATCTTGTTTGTGAAGAAAAAGGATGGCTCAATTGGGATGTGCATTGATTTCCGCCAGTTGAATAAAGCCACTATGAAGAACAAGTAACCTTTACCGAGAATCAATGATCTGTTTGATAAGTTGCAAGGTACTGCGGTGTATTCAAAGATTGATCTTTGTTCAGGGTACCATCAGCTGAGAGAGAGAGAACAAGATTTCGCGAAGACTGCTTTTCATACGAGGTACGGGCATTATGAGTTTTTGGTTATGCCGTTTGGATTGACTAATGCCCCTGCAGTCTTTATGGATTTGATGACCCGAGTTTTCCGCGAGTTTATTGATCAGTTTGTGATCGTGTTCATCGATGACATCTTAGTCTATTCGAAGACTCCTTTGGAGCATAAGGAGAGTTTGCGTATTGTCCTTCAGACGCTGAGAGACCAGCAGTTGTAAGCAAAATTTTCCAAGTGTGAGTTCTGGTTGGATCGCGTCGTATTCTTGGGTCATGTGATTTCAGCCGAGGGGATTTCGGTGGATCCCAGTAAGGTTGATGCTGTTCTGAACTGGGAGCGTCCCAGGAATGTTTCCTAGATTCGTAGTTTCTTGGGTCTGGCTGGCTATTATCGTCGTTTCATTGATGGATTCTCTAGTATAGCAAAGCCGATGACTCAATTGACTCAGAAGGACAAGCGTTTTGTTTGGACTGAGCAGTGTGAGAATGCTTTTCAACTGCTTAATGAAAAACTGACTAATGCGCCTGTGTTGGCTCTGCCGTCAGGAACAGGTGGATTTGTTGTTTGTTTTGACGCTTCGCTTAATGGATTAGGTTGTTTTTTGATGCAGAATGGTCGAGTCATTGTGTATGCCTCGCGACAGTTGAAACCGCATGAGACTCGTTACCCAGTCCATGATTTGGAGTTAGCAGCGGTGGTCTTTGCGTTGAAGATCTGGCGTCACTACCTGTATGGCGAGCAGTTTGTGGTGTACTCCGACCACAAAGTTTGCAATATTTGTTTTCGCAGCCCGATTTGAACATGAGACAACGTCGTTGGATGGAGCTGCTAAAGGACTTTGACTGTGAGATTAAGTACCAGCCTGGGAAGTCGAACGTAGTGGCCGATGCTTTTAGCAGGAAGGCTAGTGAGATTCTTGCGTCGTTGTACATCTCTAAGGATCAGGAGCAACTTAACACTACGGGTTGGAGATTCTACCCGACTGAGGATTACGTCGTGGTTTCTTCTTTTCAATTGGAGCCACAGATTGCTTCGACTATTCGAGCAGCTCAGAGGACTGATCCGTCTATCCATGAGTTGAAGTTAAAGGTCAGGGTTGGCAAACTTGAAGATTATTCTGTCTCTTTCGATGGTTTTTTGCGTTTCCGGGGCAGGTTGGTTGTACCCAATTTGATTGATTTGAAGGAGGAGATCCTTCGGGAAGCGCACTGTAGCAGACATAGTGTTCATCCCGATGCACGGAAGATGTACCATGCTTTGAAGCCGCACTTCTGGTGGGCTCGCCTGAAGGGTGACGTTGCTGGTTTCGTTGCTCGTTGTTTGAACTGTCATATGGTAAAGGCCGAAAGGATGAGACCCGGTGGTCTGTTACAGAGTTTGGAAGTGCCCCAATGAAATTGGGAGCACATTGCTATGGATTTCGTGACGTATCTGCCTCGTTCCAGCAGAGGATGCGATGCTATTTGGGTGGTTATAGACCGCTTGTCGAAGTCTGCACATTTTATTCCCTATGGGATGACCTTCTCGTTGAACAAGATGGCGAAGCTGTACGTTGATTTTGTGGTTAGATTTCACGGTGTGCCTGTTTCGATTGTTTCTGACCGAGATCCGAGGTTTACTTCCAGGTTTTGGAAGAGTTTACAAACATCTTTGGGCACCAGATTGGAGATGAGTACCGCGTATCACCCTCAGACAGATGGCCAATCTGAGCAAACTATCCAGACGTTGGAGGATATGTTGCGAGCTGTTGTGTTGGATTTCGGCGGTAGCTGGCAAGACGCGATGCCTTTGGTTGAGTTTTTGTATAATAACAGCTACCAAGTGACGATTGGCATGGCGCCGTTTGAGGCTTTGTAAGGTAGGAAGTGCAGATCGCTAGTGTGTTGGGAAGAAGTGGGGGAGAAGCAGCTATCTGCCCCAGATTTTGTGCAGCAAATGAAAGATCATGTGGATCTTATTCGACAGCGAATGAAAGCTGCCCAGGATCGCCAAGACAGTTATGTGAATAAGAGGCGTCGACCTCTTGAGTTTCAGGTTGGTGATCGTGTATTTCTCAAAGTTTCTCTGTTTCGCAGCGTTATGCGCTTTGGACACAAGGGAAAGTTAGCCCCTCGTTACGTCGGACCGTATGAGATTGTTGAGAGGATTGACCCTTTAGCGTATCGGCTGTTGTTGCCGTCAGAGTTGTCTTCTCTTCATTACGTCTTTCATGTTTCCATGTTGAGGAAGTATGAACCAGATCCGTCTCATGTGCTTAGGACTGACGAGGTTGAGCTAGATCAGACGTTGAGTTATCAAGAATATCCTTTGCAGATCCTTGGCAGAAAGAGAAACGGTTGAGGAATAAGACCATTACGTTGGTGATCGTGCAATGGAGCAAACATGAAAGGGAAGAAGCTACTTGGGAGCTGGAAGAAAAGATGCAGCGCCAGTGGCCGCATCTGTTTGAGTAGCTGTTGAGCTAAATTTCCAGTAGTTTGTAGCTTTCGGTTGTATTTTCTTCCCTAGTTATTGTTGATTGTTTGCTCAGTTATTCTGAACTCTTGGTTTGTGTTAAGTGAAGTTCTATTTTGGCTTGCTGTTGCTGAGTTGTATCCAGATTGTTATTTGATTTCGGGGACGAAATCCTTTTTAGTGGGGAAGAAATGTGAGACTTGGAATTGCATAAGATTAAGTTGGTTGGAATTAATCGGTTTTTAGAGATTTCTGGTGGTTCAGATTTCTGTTTGAGAGTTTGGTTGGCATTTTCGGGTCAGATTCCTCACTTAGAACAATTCTGGAGGTTTTAGTATTTTTGAAGTATGGGGAGATATCTGTCAGCAGACATGGTGATGTCATGTTTTCTGTTGTGCGTTGGCGTAGCAATTGCTGACGTAAGCTTTGCTGTTGAGTTAGAGCGTGTTGTTCTTTGTATTGGTTGCTGCCGACAGCGATTGAATTGGTTTGTTAACGATGTCGTTTAGATTAGTAGAAGTGACGCCGTTTCGCTAGCGAGCAGATATCTACTGTTGAGAAGCCTGCTAGCAGATAACATAAGGAACCAGTCGTTGGGTAATTAGCGTGTTTTTGTGTTGAGCTCTATACGACACCGTTTTGAGGAGCTAGTGACGTAAGCATATCTGTTTGATTTTGATCAGCAGACGTAAACGTTAGTCAACTTCACTGTAGCTTGCGTCTGGGTAACTAGATGTTGGCAGAAATTATTACGTAAGCTATGCGACGCCGTTTTAATTAGTTGCAATGCTGCGTTTTGGTTGATGCGTGTAGAAACCAGTCGATGGTTTTAGACGACCAGCTGATGGCAGATTCGATGACGTAAGTGGCGCGATGTCGTTTTGAATAGCGCTTGTTACCTTGTGTTCGGTTGCTGGTGCGAGCTTTTTATTGTTGAAGAAGCTATTGGGTATTTCTTCGTCAGCTTTGCACTGTTCCTGTTACTGTCAGCAGTTTGCGATATCTGTTAGTGTCGGTGGATTTTACATCAGTTTTCTCGCGTGTATTTAAGGAAGACTTGGTCTTCAATTTCAAGCACCAGATCCCATACTTATCAAAATATTATCTTGGTTGTCGACCACTGTTCCTCGAACCCTAGTACTGTTCACCGTGAGCTTTTCCGGAAAATTCCCATCGTTTCCGGCCGTTTTTTGATGCGTGCGAGGTAACCTTGGACTCCTCTCGATAAGCTCTTCCTTTCTATACAATTCTTGGAGGCTTTTGTTGGCTGGAGCGAGATCGCGAAGTTGCTGTCTTCGGCCGTGTGTTGCGTCGTTGCGGTGAACTTAGTTTTAACCAGATTTCTTGGGATCCCTTTGTGGTAATTGTTGAGCAGAATTAAGGTACGGATTGGAGCTTGTAATACAGCGATGTTATGGCTTGAATAATTTGTGAGATGGCTATTGCTGGCTGCTGTTTTGTGAGATGACTGTTAGTTATGTGGTGTATACTTGCTGATGCTATTATTGTTTTGCGTATGTTTATATGCTTGTTATTCCAGCATGTTGCATACACGCATTTGCATCTCCGTTCAGCTTTTGTAGCCATTGCTTCGTTGTTATTGTTCTGTTTACTTACCAGGATGCGAGGGCGAGCGGTGATTCCGCACTCTCATTTCCCCTATGCACCGAGTGGCTAGCTACCACAGTTCATAGGTTGTGTTGTTGATGCATCTGGTAAGGGTGGGCGAGTAGGGGTGAGTGGATAGCACCCACATGTCCTACACTCACCGTGGCCACATATTCTGTTGCAGATTATGTTCAGCTGTTGTCTCCTTCCTCATGCATAGCATCTGCATTTTATTCTTTCTGTTTACTGTTGTTTTATAGTTGCTCTCCGTACTGGGGTTTGACCCCATGTCCCTCTGGGGCTTGGTTGTTTTCCTTGTTGTGTTGTTTTTAGGAAACCCATATTTTACAGCTGGTCGTGGTTTTAGCCCAGCTGGTGGTGCCCCAGGAGGTGGTTAGAGTATCCCAGTGGCGTATAGCATATTTATATGTATCAGTATTCTTAGCCAGGGGGATGCCCTGCGCTTTGTCGTTGTATCTAGTGGTTGGAGTCTGATACTTATTTTCGTATGCTATATTTTTTGTGTTGTTTAGTGGTTTTTATAAACTGGGATATCTATTTTGAGTATCGCACTATTTTAAATTATATTTTTTTAAACCGTCAGGCCAAAAGCGAAAATTTTACCCGCTTTTTAGTAGCTTCCGCATGTGTTTGTATTTTTATCTCTGATTAGAGCACGAGGCCAGACATTCCTCTTCGCCTTCTCTCGGCCAGCAACATGCGGAACATAGGCAAGAAGAGAAGAGAATCTCCGGGCATACTCTCCCATGGACATGGTTCCCTGAACCAATTTATCGAACTCTCGCTCCCTGGCGTTCACAAAAGATTCAGGAACGTACTCCTGACGGAAGGCAGTACAGAAACTACTCCACGAAATTCCCACGCCTGTCTCCTCGAGAGTCCTAGAAGCACCTCTACACCAACGCTCGGCACTTCTTCTCAACTGAAACGTAGCTAAACTCAGCCTACGCTCATCGTCATACCTGACACGATCGAACAACTCGGTAATATGCTTCAACCAGGACTCAGCATCGGAAGTAGGTTCATCACCATTGAACTTGTCAGGCCCCGTGCTAATTACTAACAATCAACACATAATTAGCGCATAAACACGGACTCTTAAAATCAGGGCTTAAAAATTTTTCGAAATACAATGGGCCTGAACTTCAAATCATACATTCAAAATATTCAATACTCAAAATATGAGTTAACTCAAACTCATATGCAACTGGCAACAACATAATATCAATCAAATACAGATCCCCAATACATGATAACACGGGGCATCCCCCGGCTCAATACATATCATACATATATATATAACTGGGACTCAAGAATGCGGGGATCTACCAGCTGAACCTCCACTCTGCCCAGCTTGGTTACCTGTATTTCCTACAAGTGGGTAACACAGACCCAAACAAAACAAAAGCAGGAAACAAGTACGAGGTCAAGCCTCAGTACGAAGAGCTATCAAACAGCTATGCATGCAACATGCTAACAATCAATGCTATGAAATGCAGGTGGATCCGCTCCGATGATAGCGTTGGACTGGTGCACAACACATCTGTTGATCAGCTCCAACGTGGCTTGGGTCATCAATCAAATCTGTCAAGGCCCAATATGTATGCATGTATGCCAATCAATATCAATGCTCAATGCATACAATCATAATACGTGAAAACAGAATATCAAGTTCAATCAATTCAACAGTTGTTCCTCGTAAACACATAACAGCAACACCACACATTCCACAACATCGATTCAGTCATGTTCACGCTCAAGCTGTAAGTGCTGCTCAATTCGTACATCTCTTCTTCAAATTACCTAACAGATTTCTCCTGGTTCAATTCACGCAGCAGGAACTTCCTTGAAGCTGAAATCTGTTACAACATAGCTAATATCTTAGTTCAACTCTAATCATAATCACGTTAAACCTACAGCCAGAAGCTAATCCAAATTCTACACTTCTACGCAGGCTTAAACTAAAAGAAATGCTCACCCGAAAGCTCAACAGAAACAATGGCAGAAACTGCTCAACGAAACCAGCAACTCACGAACGAGCAGGGCCTTCGGGATTTCTCAACTCGCTGCTCCTAGCTTCCAAACTAGTATCAATGGGAAGAGCAAGTCTCAAGGAGTCCAGCGCCACTAAGAACGTCAAAACCAGAGACTGGAATCGATGGAAAATGGCGATCGAAAATCACGATGAACAGTAGCTATTTCGAGGGTTTGGAAAAGAGGAGATAAGGAATGGCTGGCTCAAAATAATTCTAAGTGTCGATCAACACCTCTATATATATACATCTCAAATCTCTCGACTGCTGCTCACCAATCCAGTCGTCGTGAACCGTAGGAATCTTACGACTGGCACTCATGCTTCCTACAACAAACCAGTCGCAACAATCCAGACGCAACAATCCAGTCGCAAGGCACTAAATAACCCAGACGCAAACCTCGAAACGCAGCGTTTCAATTTAACCAGACAACGTCGCGTTGCTCCCTCGACTGGTTCCTCTAATCCACATCTGGTCACCCAGTCGCAATATTCAAAACGCGGAGTTAACTAAATCAAACGACGCCGTAGCGATACTCCAGCAAACAACATGTTTCGCATGAAATGAGACCAAGAGCTGGTATAAATCTCTTCAAACAAGCACCAGTCGACTGGTTACGCAAAGTACCACTAAACGACGACGCATCAACTAATATAAACGATGCCGTTACACACGCGAGTATCGCTACCAGAAGCTGGTCACCCAGTCGCAACACAATTCCTCCCGCGACTGGTTCCAGACGCAATAATCTAAACGCATCGTTTCACTGAATCAAACGACGTCGCTAGGCCTACTACATCAAACCCAGTCGACGCATACACACACCAGCAGTTCTCATTGCATCACGCTTACGTCATCTCTGCTGATTCAAAATCCACCAGCAGCGAGCTACAGTAGCGTGCTGTTAACAGCTTTGCACCAAAAATCGCTACGATTGAATCCAAAACTTAGAGAAATTCAACAACTCAACCCGTAACTAATCCTACCAAAATCCGATTAATTACTAATTGAATTTCTCAATCCTCACATTCTCCCCACCTTAAGAGATTTCGTCCTCGAAATCAAAGACAAACCAAGGCAGAAACAATCAAACATTCAAACCAGCACCAAAATTCCCTAAATTCGAAGCAAAAATCAGCAATTTACCTTGAAATTCCACACGATCAATGCTCAAACAGATGAGGCCAATACTGTCTCATCTTCTCTTCAACTTCACAGGTCGCTTCTTTTCGGACATGCTTGCTCCATTGGACCATCACCAAAGGAATTATCTTGTTTCTCAGCTGCTTCTCCTTCCTATCCAAAATCTGCACTGGATATTCAACATAACTCAAGGCAGAATCTAGCTCAACTTCGTCGGTTCTCAAAACATGGGAAGGATCTGGCTCATATTTTCTAAACATGGACACATGAAACACGTCATGCATTGCGGCTAACTCCTCGGGCAGCCTCAGTCTATAAGCCAATTGTCCAATCCGCTCGATAATCTCAAAGGGACCAACAAATCTGGGAGCCAATTTGCCTTTAAATCTGAATCTTATCATGCTCTTGAAAGGAGAAATCTTGAGAAACACACGATCGCCAACCTCAAACTCTAACGGTCGACGTCTACGGTTCGCATAGCTAGAAAAACGATCTTGAGCAGCTTTCATTCTACTCCGAATCAAGTCAATTTGATCCTTCATGTGCTGAACAAACTCCGATGTAGAAATCTGTCTCTCGCCAACTTCTTCCCAACAAATCGGGGATCTGAACTTTCGACCATACAACGCCTCAAACGGAGCCATTCCAATAGTGACTTGGTAGCTGTTGTTATACGAAAACTCTACCAAGGAAAGCGAATCCTGCCAGCCACCGCTGAAATCCATCACTACTGCTCGCAGCATATCCTCTAAAGTCTGGATAGTCCGCTCAGACTGTCCGTCTGTCTGTGGGTGATAGGCTGTGCTCATCGCAAATCTCGAACCCATTGCTGCTTGCAGACTCTTCCAAAAGCGAGAAGTGAACCTCGGATCTCTGTCAGACACTATCGAAACCGGAACTCCATGCAATCTAACCACATGGTCGATGTACAACTTCGCCATCTTTTTCATCAAACACCTCACATCATAGGGAATGAAATGGGCTGACTTCGAGAGTCTATCAATCACAAACCAGATCGCATCGCATCCCCTACTCGATCGAGTTAGATGAGTCACGAAATCCATGGCGATGTGCTCCCAATTCCATTGGGGCACCTCTAAACTCTGGAGCAATCCACCAGGCCTCATTCTCTCGGCCTTGACCTGTTGGCAATTCAAACATCTAGCAACAAAAGCCAAAATGTCGCTCTTCATACCTGCCCACCAGTAGTGAGACTTCAAGGCATGGTACATCTTTATTTCGCCTGGATGCACACTGTACCGGCTACAATGCGCTTCATTCATGAGGGTCTCTTTCAAATCAATCAGGTTCGGAACTACTAATCTCCCTCTAAACCTCAAACATGCATCAGAAGCAACAGAGAAATCATCAGACTGACCTGACTGCGTCTTAATCCTCAACTCATGGATATAGGGGTCGGTCCTCTGCGCCTCCCTGATGTTCATCACAATCTGCGGTTCCACCTAAAGAGAAGAAACAAAGAAATACTGATCACCCGGCTGGAATCGTCAACCAGAAGTACTCAACTCCTCATGAACTTTCGAAATACTCAAGGACGCTAACATATCAGGCTGGGTCTTTCTGCTCAAAGCGTCGGCTACTAAGTTCACACGCCCAGGCTGATATTGAATCTCGCAATCGAAGTCCTTAATCAATTCCATCCAGCGTCGCTGCCTCATATTCAAATCTGACTGCGTGAAGATATATTTCAGGCTCTTGTGGTCGGTGTACACCACGAATTCTTCACCATAGAGATAATGCCGCCAAATCTTCAAGGCAAACACTATCGCAGCCAACTCCAAATCATGAACCGGGTACCTCGTCTCGTGAGGCTTCAGCTGCCGAGACGCATATGCAATCACGCACCCGTTCTGCATCAAAACACACCCTAAACCACTCAGAGAAGCATCGGAGCACACAACAAAACCTCCGGAGCCAGACGGTAGGGCCAAAACAGGAGCAGTAGTCAACTTCTCCTTCAACGTCTGAAAACTGTACTCGCACTCATCAGTCCAAACAAATCTCTTATCTTTCTGAGTCAACTGCGTCATAGGCCTGGCTATCGAAGAAAACTTCTCAATGAAACGTCTATAGTAGCCGGCCAACCCCAAGAAACTACGGATCTCTGAAACATTTCGAGGTCTCTCCCAGTTCAGAACTGCTTCGACCTTGCTAGGATCCACCGAAATTCCTTGTGCTGAAATCACGTGACCCAAAAAGATAACCCTGTCGAGCCAAAACTCGCACTTGCTGAATTTGGCATAGAGTTGCGAGTCTCTCAATCTCTGCAAAACAAGTCTCAAGTGCTCCTTGTGCTCTCTCTTGCTCCTCGAGTACACCAAGATGTCATCTATGAAGACAATAACGAACCGATCGATATACTCGCTGAAGACGCGATTCATCAAATCCATAAAGACAGCAGGGGCATTCGTCAATCCAAAAGGCATGACAAAAAACTCAAAATGCCCATATCGAGTCCGGAAGGCCGTCTTTGCCACATCAGCGTCTCTAATTCGCAACTGGTGATAACCAGAGCGCAAGTCAATCTTCGAGTAAACAACCGATCCCTGCAGCTGATCGAACAAGTCATCAATCCTCGGCAGAGGATACTTGTTCTTCACCGTGGCCTTATTCAACTGTCTGAAGTCCACGCACATCCTCATAGT
>KV010211.1:384589-397814 GCA_001598015.1 Dorcoceras hygrometricum | reverse complement strand
CAATTGTGTCCGACCGAGATCCGAGGTTTACTTCCAGGTTTTGGAAGAGTTTGCAGACATCTTTGGGAACTAGATTGGCTATGAGTACCGCGTATCATCCCCAGACAGATGGCCAATCTGAGCGAACTATCCAGACGTTAGAAGATATGTTGCGTGCTGTTGTGTTGGATTTCGGAGGTAGTTGGCAAGATGCGTTGTCTTTGGTCGAGTTTTCATATAATAACAGCTACCAAGTGACGATTGGCATGGCGCCTTTTGAGGCTTTGTATGGCCGCAAGTGCAGATCGCCAGTGTGTTGGGAAGAAGTGGGGGAGAAGCAGCTATCTGCCCCAGACTTTGTGCAGTAAATGAAAGATCATGTGGATCTTATTAGACAGCGGATGAAAGCTGCCCAGGATCTCCAAGCCAGTTATGCGAATAAGAGGCGTCGACCTCTTGAGTTTCAAGTTGGTGATCGTGTATTTCTCAAGGTTTCTCCGTTTCGTAGTGTGATGCGCTTTGGACGCAAGGGAAAGTTAGCCCCTCGTTACGTTGGTCCGTATGAGATTGTCGAGAGGATTGGCCCTTTGGCGTACCGTCTGTTTTTGCCGTCTAAGTTGTCTTCTCTGCATGACGTCTTTCACGTTTCTATGTTGAGGAAGTATGAGCCAGATCCGTCTCATGTGCTTGGAACTGACGAGGTAGAGTGTTGGATCTGTTTGAACAAATCCAGAATGTGTTTTGAATTACACAAAACCTATTATTGTGTTATTGACAATTCTACGTAGCGTGCAGAACTCAAATAAGACAAGAGAAGAAATATATGTTGAAGAAGAAATCTGTTTATTGAGAAGTAGAAATCTGGTGAAGTGCACAGTTGAAGTCTGGAGGCATTTAATGGAGAAATCTGTTTCAGTATTAACAAGAGAAATCTGTTAACAAGAGAGGAGAAATCTGGTGAAGTCTGAATAAGAACTAGGAGAAGTCTTATGCTCTATGATGAGAAGAAACAGGAATCTAATTACACAGCAAAGAGAAGTGAATTAAAGAAAGCTGTATGAAGAAACAGTTATTGGTGAAAACAGAAGAACCAAACGAGAAGAATTAAAAGGAATCTGATCAGTATAGAGAAATTTGTTTTGGAATGAATAGAAGAAATCTGGTTTGTAAGATAAACAGAAAGAAGAAAGCAGTGATGATGATGTCACCAAATCTGGTTATAATAGAAGAGAAACAGTAACGTTGAGAAATCAGGAACAGTACGAGTATGAAGATGGCAACGTGAAATGAAGAAAAAGAAACAGCAAGAAGCAAGAAGTATAATCGTGAAACTAAAAGACATCTGGATCTTTGAAGAAGAAGAGATTGAACAAATTGAAGAAATCAAACAGAAGTTTTAATTCAATCGAACCAGATGCTGTTTAAGCAAAGCGAAGCAAAATAGAGAATCAGCAGGAGAAGTTTTGTAGACCAGCAGGTGTAGTTATCAACATCTTTTGTAGACCAGCAGGTGAAGTTATCGAAGATATCAGCAGGTGAAATATTGAGATGTCAGCAGGAGAAGTTTGCGAAATTATCAGTAGGAAACAACAACGTTTTGGACTTGTGTTGAAATTCAGCAGAGTATACCAGCAGGAATATTCGAAAAAGATAAACCAGCAGAGGAAGAAACTCCTGCTGATCAATCAGCAGAAGTAGTGTGAACCAGAACTAAAGAGGAAATATCAGACGCTGTGAATAGAGTTTATCTAGGCGAGAAGAAGCAATGATAAAGACGTGAAGAAGAGAATGGAACAGCAGACATCGATCATACAAGAAGAAACGAGTTCCAGTAGCCAAATCTCGAAGAACATTCCTTTTGTTCTTAACAGATTTCATCTTCGAGATACATCTTCTGGTTTACATTTGTAAACTATTTTGATTGATTCAAAACCAGAAGATTACAGTACTCAATTGTATCAAACTCATTGTATATTTGATAGAGTCTGTAAACGAACTGTCTTTTAAGAAGTTCGTAAAACGTTATAAATCATTGTAAACCAGCAGCTAGTCTGTGTGAAACGTTGTGAGGTGCTAGGAGTTCTCAAGGCTGTTGGCTTTGGGATTGGGTGCTTGTAGACTGTCTACTTGTATCAAAGTCTTCTAGTGATACCTTCCGAGGAGGAAGAAGGGGAGACGTAGGATTTTGATATCCGAACTTCCAGAAACAAACTCTCGACTCAATCTTTTACTTACGTGCATTTATTTCTGTATTATTGTTCACTGTTCAATCGGTTTTATTCCGCACAAACTTGTTAACCGAGAAAACAGAAGTGACCGAGAGCCACACAAATCTGGTAAAACAGATTTGTGTTTAGCGTGACTTGCTAAAACAGATTTGAAGTATTTCGAAAATAAAAATTGGAGGAGTTCATTCAACCCCCCCCCCTTCTGAACTCCTGTTACTTGTTTTGATCCTATTTCATGGACCATCATAGAGCTAGATCAGTCGTTGAGCTATCAGGAATACCCTTTGCAGATCCTTGGCAGAAAAGAGAAACAGTTGAGGAATAAGACCATTCCTCTGGTAATGGTGCAGTGGAGAAAACATGGAAGGGAAGAAGCTACTTGGAAGCTGGAAGAAAATATGCAGCGTGAGTGGCCGCATCTGTTTGAATAGCTGTTGAGCTATATTTTCCAGTAGTTTGTAGCTTTTCGTTTTATTTTCTTCCCTAGTTGTTCTAAATTGTTTGCTCAGTTATCTTGAACTCTTGGCCTGTGTTAGGCGAGTTCCTGCTTTGTATCTTGCTATTGTGTTTTGGTAGTTGAATTGTTGTTTGATTTCGAGGACTAAATCCTTTTTAGTGGGGGAGAAATGTGAGACCTGGAAATTGTATTAAGGATTAATTGTTGAATTAATAGGGTTTTAGTGATTTCTGGTGATTCAGATTTCATTTTGAATGTTTGGGTTGTATTTTCTAGTTGAGTATCGTATTTGGAGCATTTCTGGAAATTTTAAGATTTTCGAAATTTTGGTGAAATCTGGTAAGCTTTGATGACGTCAGCATCGCGTGTGTGTGTAGTGAGGATGACGTAATCGTTGCTGCTTGAGATATCTGGTTGTTGGCGAAGAAGTCCTTTACGCCGTCGTTTCATGAAGACTGGTTTGAGAGATCTGGTGTAGCGTAGCGTGAGATCTGTTTTGTGTGGGATCTGGTTCTAGCACGGCGTCGTTTTGATTAGCGTATTGGTGACCAGCTCCCAGCGTTCGACCAGTTTTGGTGACGTAGACAGACTTCTCCACGGTATGAGCGCTGTGTGTTGTTGTTAGCGTGGTTCCAGATTTCAGCGCTTTTAGACCAGACCTCACCTGTGCGACGTCGTTTTGGTTTCAGCTTTGTTTGTGTCCCGTTTCCTCCCTGTTTTAGCGCATGCGTTGTTGGTTGATTTGTCGAGAGATCTGTTTTGTCGGTGGAATTATTTTATCAGATCTCTCGCGCCTATAAATTAGAAGCGTTGGCTCCATTTCTTTTCACCAGATCCTATACTTAGAAAATAATCTCTCGACTTCGTCCTCTGTTTCTTCAAACCCTTGTCACTGTTCACCGTGACCTTCTCCGGCCATTTCCCGTTGATTCCGGCCACCGTGTTTCACGCTTGAGGTAGCGTTGGACTCCTCTCGAAGAGCTCTTTCACCCTATACCGTTTTTGGAAGCTATAGTTAGCTCGGTTGGAAGCGCGAAGTTGCTGTTCTTGTGCGCGAGTTTCGTCGTTGCAGGTAGTCTTTCGATTTTTTAGTTTGGATCTTGTTCCTAGCCTTTTTGTGAGCTTCCTGTTAAGTTGTATGGGTTAGATTGAGCGCTGGTTTTAGTGGTTAAATTCCAGCCGTGAGATTTAGTGAGTTGGCCGTTAGATTGGTTGCAATTTCCTGAATCTGTGCATCGTGCAGGCTGTGACTTGCTTCATTTCTTGTGGAAATTAAGGTACGGATCTTGAGCTTATAAATGCAGCGTTTGGATGGCTTGGATGAAATGGTAGTTTCTTGTAGGATGACTGCCGTGTGCTTTTGCCTGAGTAGGCTGTCGATCTATGAGTTGGCTGTGTTATATGTGCTGTATACATGCTGTTGGTATTGTTGCTGTGCATATGTTAATATGCTTGTTATTCCAGCATTGCATACACGCATTGCATTTCTTTCCAACCTGTGCAGCCATCGTTGTTTTGTTGTTGCTGTTCTATGTTACCAGGATGTATTCCCTGCCGGATCTTGTTAGCCCTATGCGCCGAGTGGACCTGTTGAGGCTACCACAGTTCATAGGTTGGGCAACGGCAGGTTGTGTTTTGATACATCTGGTATTGGTGGGCCAGTAGGGGCGAGTGGGTAGCTTCCGCACTTCGCACTCACCGTGGCCACAGATCTGTTGCAGATTCCTTTTGAGCTATGCATTCCTTTCTTTGGCCTCCTCTTTTGGATGTTGTCCCTCATATCATGCATAGCATCTGCATTTTATTCCTTGCTTTTTTTTGCTGAATTATAGTTGCTCTCCGTACTGGGGTTTAACCCCATGTCCCTCTGGGGCTTGGTTTGTTTCCTTGTTTGTGTTGTTTTCAAGAAACCCAAGTTTTACAGTTGGTTGTGGTTTTAACTCAGCTGGTGGTGCCCCAGGAGGTGGCTAGTGTGTCCCAGTGCATATAACATACTTATATTTATGTATCAGTTTGGTATGCCAGGGGATGCCCTGTGCTTTGTTGTTGTATTCAGTATTTGGAGTTTGATACATGTCTATTTTGTGTTGTATGCTTTACTGTATGTTGGCAGATCACCTTGTTGGTTTTAAACCGGGACCTTATTTTGAGTATCGCATTATTTTAAATTATATCGTTTTAAACCGTCGGGCCTAAAAGCGAAAATTTTACCCACTTTTTGTTAAGCTTCCGCATGTGTTTGTCTGATTTGAGCACGAGGCCTGACACTGTATACATAGTTAAACATGAAGTCTGTACAAAATTCCTACAAGTCAATGAAACTAGATATCTGATACTACAAAAACTACGACTAGAGTTTCTATACAACAAAATAAGGTCTGAAAGGAACAATGTAATCTGATGTCCACGATAAACACATCCTTTCTTTCTGTTCATCTCCCTCCAGCTCCTTACTGTTCATTACCTGCACTCAATGAAAACTAGTGAGCCTAAGGCCCAGCAGGTAAAAATCTGGAGGAACGAAATCATGCAATACAAGTAATGGAATCTGAATTCTGAATACGCTTTAGAATGAACAAACGCAATACATAACTGAGGAATCTTAAAGATCTGAAATCATAAAACAATAACCAATTCTGAAATCATTTTCTTTAAACATCTAGAGCTGTGATTAAAATCACACTTGCGCTCTTCATTAATTTTCTGAAATTATGACAACACTTAAACATTTGGTCCAATTCGTTTGATCAAACTCCTGATATCAGTCTCTTAGCATAAAGCTCATGGTTGAAGGGATATACAGATCCATCGACCTATACACCTGATACTTCCTCTGTTGAAAAGGCACACGGTTCGTCAGCTGCGCACTCACCCTTCCTCTGGGGATCCTCTTAATTGTCATAACTTAAAATATTTCTAAAACATTGTTCTGCTCTTTCTTTTCTTTTGTAAATATGTTTTCCTTTTCTCTTAGTACGATTTACTGGTTTTTTTTTGTTAAATGATGTTCTGGAACTGTATAAGGATTCTCTGAAATTCTTGCGAAGATGAAAACTGAATAAAAATACTACTTGAATCTATCAATTGAATCGGATAATTCTTTTGAATTGAAGCGGAAATGAAAAAGGAATTCAAATCTATGCTTCCTGTATCAATTGAAGACGTATTGAAGGAATAAAATATGAAATCTGAATAAAGGGACAGTAGAAATCTGAATCGAACGTAAGTGTCTCGAAGAAGAAGAAACCCTTCAGATGTCATGAGTCAACTCAGAAGTCAACACAATCATACGTGAAACAGTACAAATCTGAATTGAACACAAGCGTCGTAACGAATAAGAATTAAATCAGATTTCTGTTGGTCAACCAGATGTCAACGCAACTTATACATGACATCATCAGATGTTACCCAACTAAACGAGTAAATCCGATGTCACCTAATAAGACTACTTCCACCAGATGTCAATGGTCAACGATATGAAAATGACTAAGTTCAGATGTCATACCAAAGGAGAAATCTGAACTTACATAACACATAAACAGACCTCTACTCTTAGAAACCTGTTCATCATAGAATATCAGCGATGGCATAAGAACCAGATTTAAGACTTAACCGCGTGGATAAACATGAACTACGACGGTTTCCTTTGTCTGAAGAAATCAAAATATCTTAGGAAATTTCTGGAAATAATCAAAATAAGCTACTTGTAAACTACTTCGATGAATAAATCTTTAGAAAACTAAAGAATCTACTGTACGAACATCATCAAACCATTTTCTAAAACATTTCTGGATTAAAATATAGTAAACACGCACCTTTCATAAAACAGAGCATGAACTCTTGGTTTTTCTGAAGAAAAACCGTAGTTTTCTTCCATACTATAAAATCTCATATAAACATGCAAACAGAACTGAATATATGCTTTCACTGAGTGAGCAAAAAACAGAGTTTACTTTCCTGATTTCTGTAACACAACAACAGCGGAAAATCCAGCAAACTTCTTACGCACCGCCTGTTTCCTTTAAAACTTTGAAAGGATTTTTTCTCGGTTTCTTTAGAGAGAGCACCGCTTTAAAGTAATTTGATTTGAAGATAATGATGCATGAAGAATATTATCATCCTATTTATATGATTTTTTCTAAAACATTTCTGGATTAAAATATAGTAAACACGCAACCTTTCATAAAACAGAGCATGAACTCTTGGTTTTACTGAAGAAAAACCGTAGTTTTCTTCCATACTATAAAATCTCATATAAACATGCAAACAGAACTGAATATATGCTTTCACTGAGTGAGCAAAAAACAGAGTTTACTTTCCTGATTTCTGTAACACAACAACAGCGGAAAATCCAGCAAACTTCTTACGCACCGCCTGTTTCCTTTAAAACTTTGAAAGGATTTTTTCTCGGTTTCTTTAGAGAGAGCACCGCTTTAAAGTAATTTGATTTGAAGATAATGATGCATGAAGAATATTATCATCCTATTTATATGATTTAAAATGTCTAATGAAGGAAAATGCGTTTAATCAATATGCCAAAGTCTTCTAAAAGCGTACTCTGTTTTTAATATAAAAAGATTGATGCAATGAAAACCGAACGTTTTTAGTTAAAACAAAGGATTCAATTGGCTTGCAGAAATCGACTAGACATCTACTGTAATTGCATTCTAACATTTGAATATCAACCCAAAACATAATGAAGGCTGATACTTACGTAAACATGAAATCTGAATTCACGTACCATGAAATCTGAAACTCCATTAATTCAAGGATTGAATAAAATAACATTGTAATCCCTCAAATCTCATAACTTTCTAATTGTGGACTATAAAAAGTCTGGGCGTTACAATCTACCCCCCTTAAAAGGAATTTCGTCCCCGAAATTACTTACTTAAAGATCTAGGTAGCTTCTCTGCATATCATTCAACTTCCCACGTTTCTTCTCTTTCGGTGTGATTTGCCCACTGAATGTTGATCATGGGGATAATCCTATTTCTTAACTTACTGTTTTCTCTTGCTAGAATCTGTTGTGGAACTTCTTCGTAAGTCAAGTCTGACGACAGTTGAATGGGTTCGTATCTGAGTACATGCGAAGGGTTCGCAATGTATTTTCTAAGTGCTGATATATGAAACACGTTATGAACAGCAGATATCTCTGGAGGCAACGCTAAACGATAAGCTAAAGTTCCAATTCGTTCTAAGATCAGAAATGGTCCTATAAATCTGGGACTTAGCTTTCCCTTTTTTCCAAATCTTATCACACCTTTCATTGGTGATATCTTCAGGAACACATGGTCCCCCACTTCGAAATTCAGATCTCTCCGATGATTGTCAGCATAACTTTTCTGCCTACTTTGAGCAGTCTTCATTCGATCACGTATTCTTTTAATTGCTTCAGCAGTTTGTTCTACAATATCAGGTCCTATCTCAATTCTTTCACCTACATCGTCCCGAAGAATTGGCGAACGACACTTTCTTCCATACAAAGTTTCGTATGGTGTCATTTCTATCGATGCTTGGTAACTATTGTTATAGGTGAATTCAAATAACGGAAAATTAAATCCCAGCTATCTGAAAAGTCAAGAACACTTGCCCGTAACAGATCTTACAGTACTTGGATAACTCTTTCTGACTGTCCATCTGTTTGAGGATGGAACGTCGTACTGAAAGTTAACTTGGTTCCTAAGGCTTGGTGTAGGCTTTTCCAGAATTTAGAAGTAAATCTGGGATCTCTATCTGATACTATAGAACTCGGTATCCCGTGAAGTCTGACTATTTCTTTAACATACAACTCATCATACTTATTCAAATCGTAAGTTGTTTTAATAGGTAAGAAATGTGCAGACTTAGTTAATCTATCAATGATAACCCAAATTGCGTTGTATCCTTGAACTGTTCTGGGTAATCCTACAACGAAATCCATCGCTATATTGTCCCATTTCCATATGGTATAGGAAGTGGTTTCAACATTCCAGCAGGTCTCTGGTGTTCTGATTTAACTTGCTGGCATGTTAAACATTCAGCGACGAATCTACAGATGTCACGCTTCCTCCCTGGCCACCAAAACAGAGCTTGAAAATCCTTAAACATCTTTGTTCCTCCTGGGTGAATTGAATACGGTGAGTTATGGGCTTCATTCATAATCTCATCGTGCAAATTATCTATGCGCGGTACCCACAACCGACCTTGGTATTTCACAATTCCTTCATCCACTGTATACAAATTTGCTCCTCTGTTTTCGTCTTGTTTCTTCCATTTCTGAAGTTGATCGTCCTTCGCCTGACCCTCTTTAATCCTATCCTTTATCGTTGATTGGATCGTAAGAACTGACAACTAGCAGCATTTTCCTTTTTAACTATCCCCATTTCAAATCTGTTGATCTCTAACGCTAGAGGAATCTGAACTGAAATCTAAGATAAACCCACATTTCTTCTACTTAACGCATCTGCTACTACGTTAGCTTTCCCTGGGTGATAGCTGATCATGCAATCATAATCTTTAACCAGTTCGAGCCATCTTCGTTGTCTCATGTTCAGCTCTTTGTGGGTGAAAAAATACTTAAAGCTGTTGTGATCAGTAATGATTTTGCATTTCTCTCCATAAAGATAATGTCTCCAGATCTTTAATGCAAAAACCACTGCTGCTAATTCTAGATCATGTGTAGGATAATTTTTCTCATCAACTTTTAGTTGTCTAGAAACGTACGCAATCACCTTCTTATCTTGCATCAAAACAGCTCCCAGTCCTATCTTCGATGCATCCGTATAAATCACAAAATTACCTTTCTCCGATGGTAACGTTAGAACAGGGGCTTTGATTAACGCAAGTTTTAATTTCTCAAAATTACATTGACATTCTGGGGTCCAACTATACTTAACACCCTTCTTAGTCAATGCTGTTAAAGGAACGGCTATCTTGGAAAACCCTTCTATAAATCTTCGGTAGTACCCTGCAAGTCCTAAGAAACTACGGATCTCTGATACGTTCATAGGTACAGGACATTCTCTAACGGCTTCTACCTTCGAAGGATCGACTTCGATACCATTCTTTGAAATAATATGACCCAAATACAACCTTTTCAATCCATAAATCACATTTACTAAACTTAGCAAACAACTGTTTACTTCTTAAAATATGCAATATTTCTCTAAGGTGTTCTCGTGTTCACATCTGTCCTTAGAGTATATAAGTATGTCGTCGATAAACACGATGACAAATCTGTCAAGGAAAGATTGGAATACTCTATTCATTAAACCCATAAACACCGATGGCCCATTAGTTAACCCAAATGGCATAACTAGGAATTCATAATGGCCATATCTGGTTCTAAAGTCTGTTTTGTACACATCTGATTCCTTAACTCGTAGCTGATGATATCCAGACCTTAGGTCTATCTTTGAGAACATAGCAGCTCCTCGTAGCTGATCAAATAAATCATCTATCCTAGGAAGAGGATACTTATTTTTAATTGTTAACTTATTCAGATCTCTATAGTCTATGCACAGACGCATACTACCATCTTTCTTCTTTACGAATAGCACTGGAGCTCTCCACGGTGAAGTACTAGGTCTGATAGAATCTTTATCCAATAAATCATGGATCTGATCCTTTAGCTCTTTCATTTCCTTAGGAGCAAGTCTGTACGGGGGTTTGGAAATTGGAGCAGCTTCTGGTACTAATTCAATAGTAAATTCTAGCTAGCGATTTGGAGGCAAACCAGAGACATCTGTTGGGAAGACATCTTGAAACTCTCTTACGATTTGTAAATCCTCTACATTAATTTTATTTTCTTGGTCTATCGATAAAGAGCTTACTAAAAATCCCTTACATCCATTTTTTAAGCATCTATGGGTTTTAACAGCTGATATAATCTTAGGGGTACCATCATACTTATCAGCTTTAAATGAAAAGAAATTCCCGCCTGGTATCTTAATTTCAACAGACCTCTTCTTGAAATCTATAACAGCTTCGTACTTAGTTAACCAATCTATTCCCAAAATAAAATCAAACTCAAGCATAGGCAATACTATTAAATATGCATAGACAACATTTCCCTGTAGCTTAGGTTCTAAATTGCGAACAACAAGATTGATAACCACACTTTCTCCTGAAGGGATCTGAATACAATATCCTACTTTGACCCCTTCTGGTTTAACTGGTAAATTCATAACAAATCTATCTGATACAAAATAATGGGTTGCACCAGAATCTAACAATGCGATCGTAGACATATTAGCGATAATAATTTTACCAGTGACAACTGTTGTGTCTGCAGGATCTTGTTCAACAGTCATCACATAGGCCCTGCTTGTGATGAGTTGTTGTTGTTTCTGGGAGCAATTTCTCGACATATGGCCTGGCTTGCCATAGGTATAACACACCCTCTGTCCAAAAAGACACTGACTCGCATGGTTCTTCTTGCAAGTTGGACATGGCTGCCTATTCTCTGAATTGTGAACAACGGAGATAGGTTGAGCAGCGATTGGCCCCTTTCCTTGAGACCATTGCTGAAAATTATTTGGTTTCTTCTTCTGCCTACGTTCTTTTTGCTGAAAGGCTTGTCTTTTCAGCTGCCGATCATCTTCTATTACTTTCCAGTCTTGCTCTGCCCGTAGAGCCTTGTTCACAGCTGCCCTATAATCTACGGGCTCTGCAAGTCTAACATCATGTCTGATCATTGGCTTTAACCCATTGATAAAGTGGCGAAGCTTAACCTCTGCATTTGTCCCAATTAATGGAACAAAATATCAACCCCTCTCAAACTTGCGGATGTAATCCCGCATCGCCATCCCTTCCTGTTTCAGTGTCAAGAACTCGTTCTGTAACTCTTCCCTCACATCAACAGTAAAATCTGCTCGAAAAAATCCCTTTTAAACTCTTCCCAAGTGAGCATTTCTCAACTGTCATCTTAGTTCCTTCCACCAAATCATTGCATCTCCTCTCAGCATGTAAATACGCACACTGAGGCCTTTCAAGTTCTGTCAGGTGTAGGTAGTCGAATATCACCTCCATAGATTTAATCCAGCTCTCTGCTACCAGAGGATCGGTAGAACCAGAAAACTCTTGAGGTCTCTGTCTCCTAAACCGCTCCTGAGGGTCTTCTCGGCTAACTAACCTTCTTGAAGATTGGCCATTTCCATTAGTGGTTTGATCCACCAATCGTTCTAGGAGTTGGGCCATACTAGTTAGGACAGGATCCCTTCCTTCAGACTCACTATCTCCACTTGAATTACCTCTTCTACCTCTACCTCGTCCTGCCATATCTGTAAGGGTAGCCCAAATCCACCACAATTCTATTATGAGAGGGGTTCGAATTGAAAGACCCAGAAATTTCGATCTTGATGACATAACCAGTCGTTACTAACTTTATGGACTAAAGTGTGAATAAACTCAATGTTTCGAACAAGGAAATAAATCAGACGTGATTTATAAAGAAATGCGGAACTATTACACATCTAAATCATAATAATGTACGTGGAAATAATTGAAGTCTGATAGAAATCTGATGATTCGAAAGAAACTGTATACATAGTTAAACATGAAGTCTATACAAAATTCCTACAAGGCAATGAAACTAGAAATCTTATACTACAAAAACTACGACTAGAGTTTCTGTACAACAAAATAAAGTCTGAAAGGAACAATGAAATCTGATTTCCACGATAAACACATCCTTCCTTTCTGTTCATCTCCTTCCAGCTCTTTACTGTTCATTACCTGCACTCAATGAAAAATAGTGAGCCTAAGGCCCAGCAGGTAAAAATTTGGAGGAACGAAATCATGCAATACAAGTAATGGAATCTGAATTCTGAATACGCTTTAGAATGAACAAGCGCAATACATAACTGAGGAATCTTAAAGATCTGAAAGCATAAAACAATAACCAATTCTGAAATCATTTTCTTTAAACATCTCTAGAGCTGTGATTAAAATCACACTTGCGCTCTTCATTCATTTTCTGAAATTATGACAACACTTAAAAATTTGGTCCAATTCGTTTGATCAAACTCCTGATATCAGTATCTTAGCATAAAGCTCATGGTTGAAGGGATATACAGATCCGTTGACCTATACACCTGATCCTTCCTCTGTTGAAAAGGCACACGGTTCGTCAGCCGCGCACTCACCCTTCCTCTGGGGACCCTCTTCGTTGTCATAACTTAAAACATTTCTAAAACATTGTTCTGCTCTTTATTTTCTTTTGTAAATCTGTTTTCCTTTTCTCTTAGTACGATTTACTGGTTTTTGATTGTTAAATGATGTTCTGGAACTGTATAAGGATTCTATGAAATTCTTGCGAAGATGAAAATTCAATAAAATGTTAGAGTAGATGCCCAACTAGCCAACTTGTGGCGTTTGGGTTCATAGACTCTTGTATGAAACGATCTTTATATATGATATTCGCATTTATTTATGGCATTCTTTACTTTCATTGTGTTGTATAATGATTAACAATTGCGTTGAGTAAAGACCTAGAATGCACTATAGTGTATGTTAGATGTGATAGTGGGTATGACGGCTACCATGAAACACATCTAATAGTCACTGTGTATTCTGAACA
>KV010211.1:357356-375258 GCA_001598015.1 Dorcoceras hygrometricum | reverse complement strand
TTCCTAAAAGTCAACAGGGGTCAAATCGTGATTCGCCGCTGTTGAGGGGCACCCAACATAAATTGCAATTTAGGGTTAGATGATCTGAAAAATTGTTTTTCATATCATAACATTCAGTTTTGGAAACTGAGTCGATCGGTCCGATCTGATCGACGATCGGAGTTACGATGAAGTCGCAGCGATGGATATCGTCATTTGGACCCGGGCCCATTGGGCCGGTCCAAGTCCATTGCTAGTCTATTTAATTAGACTTAAGGCTTAATTGGTGACAACTTAACAAGTGATTCACATTACACAACTCCTTAACCCTAACCCTAAAGCACGGCCGCCCCTCTCCCTCTCCCTCTCCTCCCACGCCGCCGCCGTCGCCGCCGCTTCCCGCCGCCCGCCGTCGCCCGCCGCCCGCCGCCCGCCGTTGATTGATCGGACTTACTCCGATCAGTTTTTTGATGAGAATCCGTCCGCGTTGATCTCGTCAGTCCTTCTAATGCAGGCTGACGAAGGAGTCTCCCTTCCGGTCGTGGACCTGATTGACGAATCTACAGCCGCCTACCGTGAAGAGCCGGTCTTCTTGTAATTCCGGTTGTAGCCAGGCGAAAGTCGCCAGCAAGGTAATCTACTAAGCGCCCTATGAATGGTTCGTAGTTTATAGTGTTTTAATATTGTATTGAAAATTTCCCGGCGCCAATTTTAATCTTCCGCTGCGCCGCCGGGAGACGGGATCCGGATCCGCCACGGTTATCCAACATAAAAATACTACTTGAATCTGTCAATTGAATCGGATAATTCTTTTGAATTGAAGCGGAAATGAAAAAGGAATTCAAATCTATGCTTCATGTATCAATTGAAGACATATTGAAGGAATAAAAGATGAAATATGAATAAAATGAACAGTAGAAATCTGAATCGAACGTAAGTGTCTCGACGAAGAAGAAACGCCTCAGATGTCATGAGTCAACTCAGAAGTCAACACAATCATACGTGAAACAGTAGAAATCTGAATTGAACACAAGCGTCGTAACGAAGAAGATTTAAATCAGATTTCTGTTGGTCAACCAGATGTCAACGCAACTTATACATGACGTCATCAGATGTTACCCAACTAAACGAGTAAATCAGATGTCACCTAATAAGACTACTTCCACCAGATGTCAATGGTCAACGATATGAAAATTACTAAGTTTAGATGTCATACCAAAGGAGAAATCTGAACTTACATAACACATAAACAGACCTCTACTCTTAGAAACCTGTTCATCATAGAATATCATCGGTGGTATAAGAACCAGATTTCAAGCTTAACCGCGTGGATAAACATGAACTACGAAGGTTCCCTTTGTCTGAAGAATTCAAAATATCTTAGGAAATTTCTGGAAATAATCAAATAAGCTACTTGTAAACTACTTCGATGAATAAATCTTTAGAAAACTCAAGAATATACTGGACGAACATCATCAAACCATTTCTAAAACATTTCTGGATTAAAATACAGTAAACACGCACCTTTCATAAAAGAGAGCATGAACTCTTGGTTTTTCTGAAGAAGAACCGTAGTTTTCTTCCATACTATAAAATCTCATATAAACATGCAAACAGAACTGAATATATGTTTTCACTGAGTGAGCAAGAAACACAGTTTACTTGCCTAATTTCTGTAACACAACAACAGCGGAAAATCCAGCAAACTTCTTACGCACCGCCTATTTCCTTTAAAACTTTGAAAGGATTTTTGCTCGGTTTCTTCAGAGAGAGCACCGCTTTAAAGTAATTTGATTTGAAGATAATGATGCATGAAGCAGCTTATCATCCTATTTATATGATTTAGATAATGATGCATGAAGTCAGCTTATCATCCTATTTATATGATTTTTAAAATGTCTAAATGAAGGAAAAATGACGTTTAATAAATATAGCCAAAAGTCTTCTAAAAAGCGTAATTCATTTTTAATATAAAAAGAATGATGCAAATGGAAATCGAACGTTTTTAGTTAAAACAAAGGATTCAATTGGATTGCAGAAATCGACTAGACATCTACTGTAATTGCATTCTAACATTTGAATATCAACCCAAAACATATTGAAGGCTGATACTTACGTAAACATGAAATCTGAAACTCGATTAATTCAAGGATTGAATACAATAGCATTGTAATCCCTCAAATCTCATAACTTTCTAATTGTGGACTATAAAAAGTCTGTGCGTTACAGATAGCTTAAGTATGGTGGATACTGTTTCAGCAGTTGTGAGCAGCCTTGACTTATACTAGAGGACTTGGTCTTCGATTGAGTATCCAGATTCCATACTTAGAATATTTCCCGATTGCCAAATTCTGTCGCGATACCCTAGCTACTGTTCACCGAACATTATCTTCTTCGATTGCCGGCGATAGGCAGCTCCGACGAGAGCGAGAGTGGTAGCGTTGAACTCCTATTGCTGAGACGCTTCGTTTGGATATTGTTTTCGAACGTTTGCTTGAAGCTGGTGAGGTGTGCGAAGACATCTCCCTTGTGTAGTCTGTTAGCATAAGCGTCGGATTTCGCTCCTAGCTTGTTGGGGTAAGTAAAGTTCCTGCCTTTAAGCTTGTTAGAGATTTCTATTGAGTTAGAGAGGTAGGATTAGCGCTGATGGAGTTTGTAACTCCCAGCTGTTGCTTTCCTGTGCTTCGGTCTTTGAGCAGTTGCTTGTGTTGGCCTAATAGGTGGTGGATCTTCGTCATTGTGGCAATCTGCTTGTAATAATTGTTGCACAAAGATTTGAGGTACAGATGTGAGCTTGTTTACAGCTTAGGATTGAGCATGGATTATATGCTTGGATGTGTGTGTGTGCTCTGTGTTGTTATCATTTGTGCATTGTGTTGATATCAGCTGTAGCATTTGCATACATTCATATTGCTATCGTCTGTTTTGTTAGTTGTGCCTGTTCTGTTGAATTGTGAGTACCAGGATGCTATGTTCAAGGACGAGCGGGTAGTTCCCGTATACCTTGGAGGCTGAGCGGGTAACTCCCGTACCTCAATCTCCCTGCTGGGTTTGTTAGCTGCTATGAGCGGAGTGTGTAGCTCCCACAACTCATGAGTGAGCAACAGCAGGGAGTTGTTGTTTTTGCATCTGGTACGGTGTACTGGAGATGAGTGGGTAGCTCCCATGTGCTCGGTTTACCATGTGGCCACTATCTGTCTTTACTTTGATCAGACCTTGTTGTTGAGCTGTTGTTGAGATCCTTTGGCTCCCTACTTTCGGTTGTAGCCTTGATCCCTTGCATAGCATCTGCATATTTATCTGTTACTTTCCTTATGCTGTTTATTGTTGCTCTACGTACCGGGGTTGACCCGGAGGTCCCTCTGGGGCTGGTGTATTGTTGCCTATATGTGTTTTCAGGTTTCCCATGTTTCTCTGCTGGTCATGGCTTTGAGCCAGCTGGAGGTACCCCAGGCCGTGGATAGAGTGTCCCAGTTAGCGTATAGCATATATGTACTAGTACTAGCAGCCGGGGAATGCCTGTGCTTGTGGGATTCAGTTGTATGCTGTAGTACTTGTATTTGTTTAAATGCTGTACTGTTGTATTGTGTATTTGTAAACTGGGATATTTTAAGTAAGATGGTATTTTAAATTAAATGTTTTAAACCGTGGGGCCTAAAGCGAAAATTTTAAGCCACTTTTTATATGCTTCTACTATTGTTGCATGGTTTAGCTCTGAGTAGAGCACGAGCCTTGACATTTTTGGTATCTGAGCTTAAGTTGGGATAAGCTCGATTTTTGTTTATCACACTTGAGTCTAGGCACAGTGTTGTGTATTTCATGTGCTTGACTATGTGATTTACACGATGCATTTATTTGTGCTGTAATTGTTCTGTTGTGATCTTACCCTCATAGTGTTTCTTAGATGCCGTCTAGACGTAGGGGTAGAGGTAGAGGGCGGATTCCAGAAGAGTCTGAAGGTCAGACAGAAGGTGATCAGCGTAGTTTTCCCCATCGTGTACGTGGTAGGCATGCCGAGGATGAGGTTGATGAGTTGGTTGCCCGAGTGAATGACATGGAGCTTGTCATGGCGAGGTTTCAGTGTATGAATCCTCAGGTTTTCAACGGGGATGAGTCTAGTGCGGATGCATATTTGTGGTTACAACATGTCACTGATTTGTTTAACCGTGTGCAGTATGATGATGATCTCAAGTTGAGTCTGGCTACTTTCTAGTTGAGGAAAGGTGCAGAGCGTTGGTGGGGAGGCGCTTCGAGGACTTTGGAAGAGACTGGAGTAGGGATTACGTGGGACAGTTTTTGCGTTGCTTTCCATCAAGAGTATGTCCCGGAGTCCTACGTGAACGTTTGTGAGCGTGATTTCGATAATTTGGAGCAGGGCAGTATTTCTGCTCGAGAGTATGCCTGCAGGTTTTCTTCCCTTCTTGCGTACGTGCCGCATGTTTCTGGCTGGGAGAGGGCGAAGAGAACTAGGTTTCTTGAGGGGTTGAACGAGGAGTTGTATTCCTTGGTTTTGGATAGCTCGCCGAAGAGCTATGCAGAGGCGGTGGACAGTGCGATCGACATCGAGGAATGTTTGAGGAACCATCGGTCCCGTGTAGGCCGCAGGTGGCACAGAGTAGTCGTCCAGTGGTTCAGGGAGCGCAACCTTCCCAGTCAGTGCAGTCGTCTCAGCCACCCCAACAGCAGCAACAGGTAGCCCAACAGTTTGGTCATCAGAGGTTTAGGCCTCGTGGTAAGTAGTTCAAGAAAAAGTCTTGTTCTAGTTCTTCTAGTTCTGGTAGCTCCAGCAGCGGTGGTACCAAGGTGCAGTATTGTGGCCAGTGTGGTGGAAACCACCCTACAGTGCAGTTTGTGGGTGTGTAGGGTTCTTGTAATGTCTGTGGTCAGTACGGACACTTTGCAAGAGTGTGTCCTTTGTCTGGCTCGCAGCATACCGCAGTTCCACCGTAGGGTCGAGGTGGATCGTCTAGAGGTCGTTCTGCTTTTCCTGTTCAGTAGCAGAGGTTAGGGGAGCCTCAGTTTAGGCCGTTTCAGCAACCTGGTCCTTCGCGGTTTGGGCAGTCTTCCCACCCTCAGTTTTCTAGACCTCAGTTTGCCCAAGTGAACGCCATGACCAGGGAGCAAGTGGAGGGCACACCGGGCGGCGGGATTATCCAAGGTACTTGCTTTGTTTTTGATTTCCTGCACGTGTGTTGTTTGATACAGGAGCGTCACATTCTTTTATTTCTGATGCATTTGTGGTTGAGAATGGTTTGCATACCACTTCTTTGTGTGATATTGTATCTGTTGCGACTCATGCCGATGCGAGCCTATTCTCCCAGGAGATTTTGTTGAATGGTGTTTCTAGGTTTGGCGAGAATGTGTTGTTAGCCAACATGATCAGGCTAGTGATGTGGGATTTTGACTGTATAGTGGGAATGGACGTGTTGTCTAGCTATAGGGCCATTGTGGATTGTTTCCATGGCGTTGTGCGATTTAGGCCCCAGTCTGGCGAGAAATGGAATTTCTATGGCCAAGATTCTCAGTTGAAGATCCCTTTAGTCTCTACGATGGATATGTTCAGCCTGTTGTCGTTTGAGAGTGCTGTTTTAATGATCTATGCCTTAGATGCGTCTTCTTCTTCGAGCGTAGAGCTTAGTAGAGTCCCTGTGGTACGACTTTTCCCGAATGTGTTTCCGGAGGAGATTCCTGGTTTTCCTCTGAGGCGAGAGATAGACTTCATCATTGAGTTGGTGCCTGGTACAGCTCCAATTTTGCGTGCTCCGTATCGTTTAGCGCCTGCTGAGTTGAGGTAGCTTAAGGAGCAGCTTAGTGATTTGCTGGAGAAGGGATTCATTAGGTCTAGCATGTCCCCGTGGGGAGAGCCTATCTTGTTTGTTAAGAAGAAGGACGGGTCGATGATGATGTGCATCGACTTTAGACAGTTGCAAGGCGACAGTGAAGAACAAGTACCCTTTTCCTAGGATCGATTATCTTTTTGAACAGTTGCAAGTGTATGTCGTGTTTTCGAAGATCGGTCGGCGTTCTGGGTATCATCAGTTGCGCATCCGTGAGCAGGATGTTGAGAAGACTGCATTTCATACTAGGTATGGGCATTACTAGTTTCTAGTTATGCCTTTTGGTTTAACGAATGCTCCCACAGTTTTCATGGACTTGATGAATAGAGTCTTTAGAGAGTTCATCGATCAGTTTGTGATTGTGTTTATCGATGACATTTTGGTGTACTCTAAGACTCCATTGCAACACAAAGAGCATTTGATGCTAGTTCTTCAGAAGCTTCGAGACTCGCAGCTGTTATGCTATGTTTTACAAGTGCGAGTTTGGTTGGACCGATTTGTGTTTCTGGGTCATGTGATTTCTGTTGATGGTATTTCTGTGGATCCCAGTAAGGTTGAGGCTGTTCTTAACTGGGATCGTCCCAAGAGTGTTGCTGAGATTCGTAGTTTCTTGGGTTTGGCTGGCTATTATCGTTGTTTTATCAAAGGATTCTCTAGTATAGCTAAGCCAATGACGCAGTTGACTCAGAAGGACAAGAGGTTTGTTTGGACTGAGCAATGTGAGAGTAGTTTTCTGTTGCTCAAAGAGAATCTAACTTCTACGCCTGTGTTAGATCTGCTGTGTGGTTCAGGTGGTTTTTTTGTTTGTGCAGATGCTTCTTTGAATGGATTGGGTTGTGTGTTGATGCAGAATGGTCGAGTCATTGCTTATGCCTCTCGGTAGTTGAAGCCGCATGAGACTCGTTACCCAGTTCATGATTTGGAGTTAGCATCAGTGGTTTTTTCTTTGAAGATTTGGCGCCACTACCTGTATGGTGAGTAGTTTGTGGTGTACTCCGACCACAAGAGTCTTCAGTATCAGTTTTCTCAGTCAGATTTGAACATGAGACTACGTAGATGGATGGAGCTGCTAAAGGATTTTGATTGTGAGATCAAATACCAGCCTGGGAAGATGAATGTAGTTGCTGATGCATTGACCAAAAAGGCTCATGTGGCGATGATGGCTTCGATACAGATTTCGAAGGTCCATGAGCATCTTAGCACTACTGGTTGGAGGTTTTACCCCGCTGAGGATTATTTTGAGGTGTCTTCTTTTCAGGTGGAGCCACAGCTTGTTGCTAGCATTAGAGCAGCTCAGAGGACTGATCCATCCATCCATGAGTTGAAGCTGAAGGTGAGAGCTGGACAGTTGGAAGACTATTCTGTCTCTTCTGTTGGTTGTTTGAGGTTTCGTGGCAGGCTGGTTGTGCCAAATCTGGTTGATATTAAGGAAGAGATCTTGCGATAAGCGCATTGTAGTAGATACAGTGTCCATCCTGGTGCAAGGAAGATGTATCATGCCTTGAAGCAGCATTACTAGTGGACAGGTTTGAAGAGTGATGTTGCTGAGTTTGTAGCGCGTTGTTTAAATTGTCAGCAAGTCAAGGCAGAGAGGATGAGACCTGGTGGTTTGTTACATAGCTTAGAGGTGCCCCAATGGAATTGGGAGCACATAGCTATGGATTTTGTCAAGCATTTGCCCCATTCTATCAGAGGTTGTGATGCTGTGTGGGTTGTGGTAGACAGATTGTCGAAGTCTACGCACTTCATTCCCTACAACATGAGCTATTCTTTGAAGAAGATGGCGAAGCTGTACACAGATTTTGTGGTGCGTTTGCATGGTGTGCCAGTTTCGATTGTTTCAGATCGTGATCCTCGATTTACTTCCATGTTTCGGAAGAGTTTGCAAACATCTTTGGGAACTAGATTGGCTATGAATACAGTGTATCACCCCCAAACAGATGGCCAATCGGAGAGAACTATCCAGATTTTAGAGGATATGTTGAGAGCTGTTGTGATGAACTTCAGTGGTAGCTGGCAAGACTCGTTGTCTTTGGTTGAGTTTTCCTATAATAACAGCTATCAGGTCACGATTGGCATGGCACCGTTTGAAGCTTTGTATGGCAGGAAGTGTAGATCGCCAGTGTGTTGGGGTGAAGTGGGGAAGAAGCAGCTGTCTTCCCTAGAGTTTGTGCAGCAGATGAGAGATCAGGTGGACTTGATTCGCCAGATAATGAAAGCTGCTCAAGATCGCCAAGCCAGTTATGCGAATAAGAGGCGTAGGCCTTTAGAATTTGAGGTTGGTGATCTAGTTTTCCTTAAGGTTTCTCCTTTCCGCAGTGTTATGAGATTTGGTCTCAAGGGAAAGTTAGCTCCTCGTTATGTTGGTCCTTATGAGATCTTAGAGAGGATTGGTCCTTTGGCTTATCGGCTGTTGTTGCCACCAGATTTGTCTTCCTTACATGATGTGTTTCATGTTTCGATGTTGCGGAAGTATGAGCCAGATCCCTCGCATGTGTTGAGAACTGACGAAGTTGAGTTAATCGGACTTTGAGCTATGTTGAGTATCCCTTGCAGATCTTGGACAGAAAAGAGAAACAACTGAGGAATAAAACCATTCCTTTGGTGATGGTTCAGTGGAGCAAGCACGGTAGAGAAGAAGCTACTTGGGAACTGGAAGAAAAGATGCAACGTGAGTGGCCGCATCTGTTTGAGTAGATGTTGTTCTAGTTCCAGTAGTTGGTTGTGTTTCTTCCCCAGTTATCTTGAACTCTTGTTTTGGAGTTGATTGATTTCGAGGACGAAATCCTGTTTTAGTGGGGGAGAGATGTGAGATCCGAAAGTTGATAAGATTAATTGAGTTAATTAATCGGGTTTTGTTGAGATCAGCTTTGAGTTGATGAGCTTGGAGAAGCTATCGGGTTTTGTTTGTCTTTAGAATAGCTTCGGTTAGTTGAGTTCTTTTACGGAATCTGTTCAGCAGTTAGCGCGAGTTATCGCGGAATGTTGGCTCTCAAAAGTGGTGACGTCAGCAGTAGTGATTGTGTTCAGTAGTTGTAGCGAGTTCTGTTATCGCTAGAGTTCAGTAGTGAGATAGAGCGCTTTCAGTAGCGGGTGCTAGTACGCCGTAGTTTGGATTAGTTGGAACGACAGTGTTTTGGATTAGCGAAGAAGACTCAGCTGTGAGTTGCGTTAGCGTTAGCTGTGTGAGAGATCTATTGTAGCGTTGCTAACAGATGTTGGTTAGTGTTCAGCAGTGAGTAGCGGGTGACGTGTCCAGTTGCGACAGTAGTTATCTGCTACGTCGTTTGAGTTAGTAGAGATCTGTTTTTTGGCGTAGAGTGAGATCTATTGCAAGATCTGTTTGCGAATGAGATTTTCAGTAGTGATAGCTTAATTATGGTGGATACTGTTTCAGCAGTTGTGAGCAGCCTTGACTTATACTATAGGACTTGGTCTTCGATTGAGTATCCAGTTTCCATACTTAGAATATTTCCCGATTGCCAAATTCTGTCGCGATACCCTAGCTACTGTTCACCGAACCTTATCTTATTCGATTGCCGGTGGTAGGAAGCTCCGACGAGAGCGATTTGGACTACTCTTGCTGCGACGCTTCGTTTGGATATTGTTTTCGAACGTTTGCTTGAAGCTGGTGAGGTGTGCGAAGATATCTCCCTTGTGTAGTCTGTTAGCATAAGCGCCGGATTTCGCTCCTATCTTGTTGGGGTAAGTAAAGTTCCTGCCTTTAAGCTTGTTAGATCTTTCTGTTGAGTTAGAGAGGTAGGATTAGCGTCTGTTGGAGTTTGTAACTCCCAGCTGTTTCTTTTCTGTGCTTTGGTCTTTGAGTAGTTGCCTGTGTTGGCCTAGATTAGCGCTGTTGGAGTTTGTAACTCCCAGCTGTTTCTTTTCTGTGCTTTGGTCTTTGAGTAGTTGCCTGTGTTGGCCTAGCAGGTGGGGGATCTGCGTCATTGTGGCAATCTGCTTGTAGTAAATTGTTGCACAAAGATTTGAGGTACGGATGTGAGCTTGTTTACAGCTTAGGATTGAGCATGGATTATATGCTTGGCTCTGTGTGTGTGCTCTGTGTTGTTATTGTTTGTGCATTGTGTTGATATCAGCTGTTGCATTTGCATACACGCATATTGTAACGCCCCAAAATCCATAGGACCACATTTATGCATTTTATTGATCTCATGGGCCAAATTGGCAAATTTAAATGTTATGTATTTGCTGATTCATTGATTTCAGAACATAAGATGTGTTGCGGCTGGTTTCAGCAGATGACTCCAAAGAGTGATGCACGAGCTGGTTTTAAATTGATTGAAAAAAAATATTTTAAGGAGGACAAATGATTTCTTTTGAAAAAGGTTTGGTGTTTTACAAATTAAAATGATATGAAGGGAATTTTACTAAATTTTATAATTGTGTCATGCTTGATTTCACAAGTAGCTTGCCACTAATCCCTTTCATATAAAAACCTGTTTTCAAAATAAGATCTTTATCATTTGTAAAGAAAAATCTTGAGGTGTTCTTCAAAATATTTCCAGAAGAGTTCGTGTAATGCCCAGATATTTTAGAAGTCCACAACTAGAAAGATATGAGATTGAGGGATTACAATGCTATTATATTCAACTCTGTTTCTATCGAGTTTCAGATCTTATCTATGATTTGTTTAGCTTTTTATCATTTAAGAGCTAAATTCCAGATAGCAGGAATGCAATTACAGTAGATGTCTAAACAATTCCTACAAGCCAATCGAATCCTTTGTTTTAACTAAAACTGTTCGGTTTTCATATGCATTATTTGGTTTCAAACAGAGCACGCTTCTTTCAGAATTTGGCATATTGAATTGAATGCGTTTCTTCCTTACGCATTTACAAATCATATAAATAGGATCTTAATCTGCTTCATGCATCATTAATTTCAAAATCAAATCATATTAAGCGGTGCTCTCTCAAGAAGTCGAGCAAAATACTTTCAAAGTGTTTTAAAGGACAGGCGGTGCGTTAGGAGTTGCTGGATTTCTACCGTGATTTGTGTTCAAGAATTCAGGCAAGTAAACTCTGTTTCTTGCTCACTCAGTGAAAGAATATATTCGATTCTGTTTGCATGATTATATGAGATTTTAAAGAAAGGAAGATGGCTTCGGCTGTTCTTCAAAAACCAGAAATTTTATGCTCTGTTTTTATGAAGGTTGCGTTTTACTGTGATTTTATCCAAAGAGATGTTTGAGAAAATGGTTTGGTGATGTTCATCCAGTAGATTCTTGAGTTTTCTTCAGAAATTCCATCGAAGTAGCTTACAAGTAGCTTATTCGATCATTTCTAGAAATTTCTTCAGATATTTTGAATTCTTCAGACAAAGGTAACCTTCGTAGTTCATGGTTATCTACATGTTAAGTATGAGAGCTGGTTCTTATACCACTGCCGATATTACTTTGTCAAAAATATTCTAAGTATAGATTTCAGCTATCGTATTGTTTAAGTTCAGTAGTGGCGATCAGCAGTTGCACTATTTCATGTTCAGCTGTTGTATATTTTATTGTTCAGCAGCTGATAGTTCATTCGTCAATTGATAGTTGTTCATCATCTGGTAATTTGTTCAGCAGCTGGTAATTTGTTCATCATTTGATAGTTTGCCTTCAGTTGGTACTTTGTCCATCAGCTACTAGTATTCAGCAGATGCATTGCTTTCGTAAATTCAGCAGATGCACTGTTCACCAGCAGATGCATTCCATTTTGATATTTCAGCAGTTGCTTTATTGTTTTAAGTATAGTTCATAGCGACTGGTTGTAGCGACTTGTTGTAGCGACTGGTTGTAGCGACTTGTTGTAGCGTCTGGTTGTAGCGACTGGTTTAAGTGCTAACGACATCGTTTCACTTTACATTTATTTTAAAGACCTTTCGACTGGATTCTTGTCTTGCGACTGGTTTCCTATTCGTTGCGACTGGTATTGTTCATTCAGCTGGTATTAGTCTTGCGACTGGTACTGTTCATTCTTCGTTTTCTTCAACAGATAACGAAATTTCAGAATTCGATTCTTTATTCAATTCAGAATCATTTCCAAGATTGTATTCGATTTAACTGAAAGATTCAAGTAGCCTTTTTATTAAGTTTTCATTTTCGCAAGTCTTACAGAGAAATCATTTACAGTTCCAGAACATCATTAGACGAGAAAACCAGTAATTCGTGCAAGAGAGAAAGAAAACAGATTTTAGAAAGAAAAGAAAGAGCAGAACGATGTTTTAGAAAATATTTTAAGTTATGACAACTAAGAGGGTCCCCAGAAGAAGGGTGAGTGTGCGGCTGACGAACCGTATGCCCTTTCAACAGAGGAAGGATCAGGTGTATAGGTCGACGGATCTATATATCCCTTCACCATGAGCCATAGTGCTAGAAACTGATATCAGGAGTGTGATCAAGCGAATTGGACCAAAATGTTTAAAGTGTTGTCATAATTTCAGAAGAGCACAATTGTGATTTTATCACAGCTCCAGAGATATGTTTAAAGAAAATGTTTTCAGAATTTGATTATGTGTTATGCTTTCAGTTCTTTCAGAATTCTCAGATATAGATATATGTTAGTGCGCTTGTTCATTTCAAAGCGTACGCAGATTTTCAGATTATGTATTCAGCTTCCAGTTTCAGTTTCAGTATCAGTTCTATTGCATGATTTTGCTATTCCAGATTTACCTGCTGAGCCTTCGGCTCACTAGTTTTCATTGAGTGCAGGTGATCAGCAGTAAGAGCTGGAGGGAGATGATCAGAAAGGGAGGATGTGTTTATCGTGGACATCTTCCATTGTTCATTTCAGCTTTTGATTTTGATGTACAGAACTTAGTTATAGTTTTGTATGTTGGCAGATTTCTAGTTTCTCATTTCGTAGAAATCTGTATGAACTTTTGGAGTAAAGATATATGCTAGTTCACTGGTATTTTATCTGCTGGTATTTCAATTCCACATGAGTTATTTTATCAGCAGAGAATTTAGTTCCATGTTATATATACCCTTCCTGCTGATTTCCTTCACTTTTTAGGAAACGTGTTTACCCTTGCAGCTGATTTTACTTCCTCTCACGTCATTGTTTCAATTGTTCCGCATTTAGTAGTAATTAATTGTGTTTATTCGCAATTTAGTCCAGAATTTAGTAACGACTTTTATGTTTATTAAGATTGAAATTTTTGGGTCTTTCAATTCGAACCCCAAATTTCTAAATTTCTTTCGAGAAAAGTCCGGTCGTTACAGTTCGTGCGTTGCTTAAAGAGAAGATTTCTACAGGAATCGGTTGCTGTTGCAAAGCTTTGTTTAAGGCAAGTAAAAGCTGATTTTTGACTCACCATTTGAAGCATATATTGTTGTTTCTGAGTCTTTTGCTTGTATGTGTAACGATATGTTTAAAGTTCATGTTTTAAATGATTTAGACATGAAAATGAAGGAAGGATGGGTTCGAAAATAATGTTTTTATGCTTCCAAATGTTTTCTAGAAAGATTATGATGTTTTAAAAGTACTGAAGATTCGAGTTTATTCCCATAATGTTTATAAATGTTCTTCCTTACAGTAATTATAATATCAGAATTTGATAACGATGAAATCGGTAGTTGCTAGTTGAATCATTATAAAGTATGGTTTGATAGGCAACGGCTGATAGCATAGTTGTTGTTTAGATGTTATAATATAAAGCCAAATTTCAGCAGCTGTGTTGTTTTCATAAATTCCAGTAGATGCACTGTTCACCAGCAGATGCATTTCGTTGTTAAATTCAGCAGTTGCGTTGTTTTCGTAAAACCAGCAGAGGTACTGTTCATTGCAGCTGGTATTAGTCTTGCGAATGGTATTGTTCATTGCAGCTGGTATTAGTCTTGCGACTTGTAATGTTCATTGAAGCTGGTATTAGTCTTGCGACTGGTACTGTTCATTGCGTCTGGTTTTATAGATGTTAGCGCTTTTTCTTGCGACTGGTTGTTTAACGTTTTTCCTTACGGCTGGTTGATGCGCTAACGACGTCGTTCCCTTAAGTTACAAAATGTCAGCAGATAGTCTTATGTCATCATATTTGTTACTTATTTCAACGACATCGTTTCAATAAATACAATTGTTCCTAGTAAAAGATCTTGCAGCTGGTTCCTATTTTGCAGCTGGTTCTTATTCATTGCGACTGGTTTCTCTTCCGACTGGTCTCATATCAATGTTACGTTTTCAAAGTCGAACTCGATACTCAGTAAATTTTTGAAAATGGAAGCGAGAGTTTTAAATAATTGAACCCGATGATGTTTAAGAAATTTCAAATAAAGAAAGGATGTTAATGGAACAAAGTTTATTTTAAGATTATGGCATAGATAGTTGACGGTCACCAAGGAGAAGGGTGAGCAGTTGTCTAGATGTCGACTGCCCTTTCATATGAGCTATATGCTTACTCAGTAAATTTTTGAAAATGGAAGCGAGAGTTTTAAATAATTGAACCCGATGATGTTTAAGAAATTTCAAATAAAGAAAGGATGTTAATGGAACAAAGTTTATTTTAAGATTATGGCATAGATAGTTGACGGTCACCAAGGAGAAGGGTGAGCAGTTGTCTAGATGTCGACTGCCCTTTCATATGAGCTATATGCTAAAACTGATATCGGAAGTCATTTTGATCAAAGTGCAATACGGACCATGAGGAGCTTATATGCCATAAATCTAAAGAAAAGATATTGATAATGAGATCTGGGCTATTATCCTCTGTCTCCACGTTTAAAGAAAGAAATGTTTATGAAACGTGTATGTATTGATCATATGTCTACCTGCGTATTTAAACTCGTTATTATTCAGGTTTTACCTGCTGAGCCTTTAGGCTCACTAGCTTTTAAAATGGTGCAGGTGCGACAGCTGGAGAACGAACAGAAGGTGAAACTTGAAATCAGCTGCTGGGTGTTGTGTTTATCCAAGGCCTACGTGTTCCGTGTCTTAGTTGTATCGTTTTGATTTAGAATGTACTGTATTAGATCAGTTGCAACAGTTGTATATTTACATAGAATAACAGCTGGTGTAAATCGCAATTGCAAAGTATCAATGAAAACTGTTTTCCGCAAATATTTCAGTAGTTCGCGCGCAAATAAGTATCTGTTAGTCTTGAGTTATCTTGTATTTCGATTTATTTTAAGTTATAAGAAATACAGCTTATAACAAATTATCCTTTAGCCTTCTTTTATTTCAAAAATTTTTATTTACCCCAAATTCTTGATTCCCGTGGGTTCGGGCGTCACAACATGATATCAGAGCAACATTCCTGAGATAAGCACACGCACCGTCAGCTGGATCAAAGTTCATCGTCTGTTCTTGTAAGTTGTGAGTTTATTTTCAGAGCATTGTCTTTAAATTATTTATCATGTTCTGATATATGTATGTGGTGGATTACGGGTTATAGAATATAGAATGGCAGGAAGAGGAAGAATTAGACGAAGTATTCCTTTAGAAAAACTGATAGTGATAATAATGCTAATATCACACAACTGTTAATACTGCTGGTAGAACAAAATAACAGAGGCAATGGCCAATCTTCCAGCAGCAGGGGACCTAGTAATGACGATCCCCAAGAGAAGTTTAGACGACATAAACCTAAGGAATTTAGTGGTACTACTGATCCACTAGTGGCAGAGAGCTGGATTAAATCCATGGAGTTTATCTTCGAATATCTCCAAATGTCTGATTTAGATAGGCCAAGGTGCGCTATCTACATGTTGAGGGAAGATGCGATGATTTGGTGGGAAGGAGCCAAGTTGTCTGTGGATCTGCTGAATGTCACATGGGCAAATTTCAAACAAGTATTCTTTGAACAATACTTCACGGCTGGAAAGAGGTCTGAATTGAAGAGGGAATTTTTGACCGTCAAACAAGGGAGTTTAACCGTACAGGAGTATGTGCGGAAGTTTGAAAGAGGGTGATAATTTTGTGCCACTGATAGGAAGTGACCCAGAAGAGAAATTGAGTCACTTTGTAGAAGGATTAAAGCCGATGTTCAAAATGAATGTCAGGTTATCTGTGCCAAGAACTTATAGAGAAGCAGTGGATAGAGCCCTGCAAATTGAAAGAGATTGGAAAGATGTTGATGAATAAAGGCAGCAGAAGCGACAAGCCTTTCAGCAGAAGGACCAGAGGCCGTTCAAGAAGCAGAACAAGAACCAGCAGAGGCCTCAAGAGCAAAAGCCTCTATTGATCCAACCTATTAGCTCTGTTCCTGCTGGTAATAATAATAGAACAGAATGTCCTAAGTGCCATAAGAATCATTTGGGGCAATGCAGACTTGGACAAAACGTCTGCTATAAATGTGGAATGCCCGTACATATTTTGAAAAATTGTCCAAAACTCAAGCAACTGGTGACCAGCAGAGCCTTTGTTATGACAGCTGAACAAGATCAACCAGACTCGACAGTAGTCACAGGTGAAATTTCGATAGCAGTATTTCCTTCTCTGGCTTTAATAGATTCAGGATCTACCCATTCATTTATTGCTGCTGAGTTTGTTAATAAATTGCCTATCCAGCCAGAGCAAATATTGATAGGGTATTGTGTGTCGGTACCATCAGGGGAAAAGCTGGTATCACACGAACTGTTTAGGAGTTAGAACTTAAACTTCAAGGGCATCAGATTACTGCTGATTTAATCGTATTACCAATGCCAGAATTTGATATGATTTTGGGAATAGATTGGCTAACTAAGTATGGGGTAGTAATTGACTTTAAACTACGAACAGTAGCTGTCAACCAACCAGGAAAAGAGTCATTCCAGTTTTTGGCAAAACATGTTAGTAAAGTCCCTTCAATTTTATCATCCTTAGTAGCAGCTGATAGACCCCAACTGCCAGACTTGGAGATAGTAAATGAGTTTCCTGAGATTTTTCCAGAAGATATCCAGGGATTACCACCGGACAGGGAGTTAGAGTTTTCAATTGATCTAATTCCAGGAGCTGAAGGGGTTTATTAGACCAAGTACTTCCCCTTGGGGAGCCCCTGTTTTATTTGTTAAGAAAAAGGATGGGAGTATGAGGTTATGTATAGATTATCGAGAGTTGAACACATTGACAATTGAGAATAAGTATCCATTACCCAGGATAGAAGATCTGTTCGACCAGTTGAGATGGTCAGTAATGTTTTCTAAGATCTAATTGAGGTCTGGATATCACCAACTGAAGATTAAGGCATCTGATGTTTATAAAACAGCCTTAGAACTAGGTGTGGCCATTATGAATTTCTAGTTATGCCCTTTGAACTTACGAATGCTCCATCAGCTTTTATGGATTTAATGAATAGGATCTTCAACCATTTCTGGACCAGATTGTAGTAGTATTTATTGATGACATCTTAGTGTATTCTAAGACCAGACATGAGCACGTTCAACATTTAAGAATCGTTCTCCAGATTTTGAAAGATAAGCAGCTGTTTGCAAAATTTAGCAAATGTGATTTTTGGATGGAGAAAGTATCATTCTTAGGCCATATAATTTCTAAAGATGGAATAGAAGTTTACCCAGCCAAGGTAGAAGCTGTTCGCGACTGGCCAGCACCAAAGAATGTGGCAGAGATAAGGAGTTTCTTGGGTTTAGCTGGATACTATAGGCGATTTATCCAAGGATTCTCTAAAATAGCTGTTCCATTGACTACGTTAACAAGAAAACAGGTGAAATATAAATGGAAAGTTGAAGGTCAAAACAGTTTTGACAAACTGAAGCAAGCTGTGAGGATTGAGAGTTTAGATTTGTGATTAATTAGTTGGATTTGGGATTAATCACGTGATTTTGAGGTTTCTGCTGAATTTTGAGCGTCGCGTTAAGTTTTGGAAATTTCCTACCGTAGCGATTTTGGAGCAAAAAAATGTTAGCAGCAGGTTACTGTAGTTCCTGCTGGTGGAATTTGAAATCAGCAGGTATGGTGACGTCAGCGTGACGCATGAAGATCTGCTGGTTTTGGTGCGAATAGAAGTTGCTGCTGATAGATATGATGGCGTAGGCGTGACGTGATGTTTGCTGCTGATTGTAATTGCGTTGTATTGCTTGCTGCTGATCAGCAGATGCGCAATACTAGCGTTGAGAAGCGGCGTCGTTTGAGTTAGTGGAAACGCTGCGTTTTGAG
>KV010211.1:332401-343069 GCA_001598015.1 Dorcoceras hygrometricum | reverse complement strand
TGGGTGCCTCAAGTAGATGATTTAAGAGCTGATCTTTTGAAAGAAGCTCATACAGCTCCATATTCAGTACATCCAGGAAGTACGAAAATGTACAAGGACCTCCAGCAGTTGTATTGGTGGCCAGGAATGAAAAGGGATGTTGCTAGATTTGTAGCTGAATGTTCGACATGTCAGTTGGTGAAGGCTGAACATCAGCAACCAGCTGGATTGTTGAAACCACTGCCTATTACAGAATGGAAGTGGGAATGTATAGCGATGGATTTTACCAAGGATTGCTCAAGGATATAACTCCATATGGGTTATAATTGATAGACTCACTAAGTCTGCTCATTTCTTACCAGTTAAAACAACATATGAGGTGAGCAGATATGCAGAATTGTATGTTATGGAAATAGTGAGACTACATGGAGTTCCAGTTTCTATGGTATCAGACAGAGATCCTAAATTTACATCAGCCTTTTGGAAAAGTTTGCATAAAGCTATGGGTACCAAACTGACATTCAGTACTGCGTTTCACCCCCAGACTAATGGACAATCAGAAAGGGTGATCCATATTTTAGAAGACTTGCTCAGAGCTTGTATTGTGGAATTTTCAGAAAGTTGGGATTCGAAATTGCCACTGGTATAATTTGCCTACAACAACAGTTTCCAAGCTTCAATTCAAATGGCTCCATTTGAAGCTCTCTATGGCAGAAAGTGTAGAACACCACTTCATTGGGATGAAGTTGGTGAAAGAGCTGGTTTGGGACCAGATATTGTGGAACAAATAGCAGCAGCTGTTAGAAAAATAAGAGAAAGATGAAAGCTGCTCAAAGTCGACAGAAAAGTTATGCAGATAATCGAAGAAGGGAACTGAATTTTGAGATAGGTGATCACGTATTTTTGAGAATATCTCCAATGAAAGGAGTTATGCGTTTTGGAAAGAAAGGGAAACTGAGTCCAAGGTATATTGGACCATATGAGATTTTGGAGAAGATAGGAATGTTAGCCTATCGTTTAGCACTGCCATCGCAGCTGGCAGCAGTACACAATGTTTTTCATGTATCAGCTTTGAGGAAATATGTTCCCAACCCTTCGCATGTATTAAGTCATGAACCAATCCAGTTAACACCAGATTTAAGTTATGAAGAAAGACCAGAAAGAATTCTCCTCCGAGAATTTAGAAGATTAAGAAACCGTAGTATTCCTATGGTTAAGATACAATGGTCTAATCAGTTGGAGCGAGAAGCAACTTGGGAAACAGAAGCTGATATGCTAAGTCTTTACCCACATTTATTTGGTACATAAATTTGGAGGACGAAATTTCAATAAGGAGGGTAGATTTGTAACGCCCCAAAATCCAAAGGACCACATTTATGCATTTTATTGATCTCATGGGCCAAATTGGCGATTTTAAATGTTATGTATTTGCTGATTCATTGATTTCAGAACATAAGATGCGTTGCGGCTGGTTTCAGCAGATGACTCCAAAGAGTGATGCACGAGCTGATTTTATGATATGAACGGAATTTTACTAAATTTTATATGTGTGTCATGCTTGATTTCACAAGTAGCTTGCCACTAATCTCTTTCATATAAAAACATGTTTTCAAAATAAGATCTTTATCATTTGTAAAGAAAAATCTTGAGGTGTTCTTCAAAATATTTCCAGAAGAGTTCGTGCGTTGTTTAAAGAGAAGATTTCTGCAGGAATCGGTTGCTGTTGCAAAGCTTTGTTTAAGGCAAGTAAAAGCTGATTTTTGACTCACCATTTGAAGCATATATTGTTTTTCTGAGTCTTTTGCTTGTATGTGTAACGATATGTTTAAAGTTCATGTTTTAAATGATTTAGACATGAAAATGAAGGAAGGATGGGTTCGAAAATAATGTTTTTCTTCTTCCAAATGTTTTCTAGAAAGATTATGATGTTTTTAAAGTACTGAAGATTCGAGTTTATTCCCAGAATGTTTATAAATGTTCTTCCTTACAGTAATTATAATATCATAATTTGATAACGATGAAATCGGTAGTTGCTAGTTGAATCATTATAAAGTATGATTTGATAGGCAACGGCTGATAGCATAGTTGTTGTTTTGATGTTATAATATAAAGCCAAATTTCAGAAGCTGTTTTGTTGTCATAAATTCCAGTAGATGCACTGTTCACCAGCAGATGCATTTCGTTGTTAAATTCAGCAGTTGCGTTGTTTTCGTAAAACCAGCAGAGGTACTGTTCATTGCAGATGGTATTAGTCTTGCGACTGGTACTGTTCATTGCAGCTGGTATTAGTCTTGCGACTGGTACTGTTCATTGCAGCTGGTATTAGTCTTGCGACTGGTACTGTTCATTGTAGCTGGTATTAGTCTTGCGACTGGTACTGTTCATTGCGTCTGGTTTTATAGATGTTAGCGCTTTTTCTTGCAACTGGTTGTTTAACTTTTTTCCTTACGGCTGGTTGATGCGCTAACGACATCGTTCCCTTAAGTTACAAAATGTCAGCATATATTCTTATGTCATCATATTTGTTACTTATGTCAACGACATCGTTTCAATAAATACAATTGTTCCTAGTAAAAGATCTTGCAGCTGGTTCCTATTTTGTAGCTGGTTCCTATTCTTTGCGACTGGTTTCTCTTCACTGGTCTCATATCAATGTTACGTTTTCAAAGTCGAACTCGATACTCAGTAAAGTTTTGAAAATGGAAGCGAGAGTTTTAAATAATGGAACCCGATGATGTTTAAGAAATTTCAAAGAAAGAAAGGATGTTAATGGAATAAATTTTATTTTAAGATTATGGCATAGATAGTTGACGGTCACCAAGGAGAAGGGTGAGCAGTTGTCTAGATGTCGACTGCCCTTTCATATGAGCTATATGCTAAAACTGATATCCGGAGTCATTTTGATCAAAGTGCAACACGGACCATGAGAAGCTTATATGCCATAAATCTAAAGAAAAGATATTGATAATGAGATCTGGGCTATTATCCCCTGTCTCCACGTTTAAAGAAAGAAATGTTTATGAAACGTGTATGAATTGATCAGATGTCTACCTGCGTATATAAACTCGTTATTATTCAGGTTTTACTTGCTGAGCCTTTAGGCTCACTAGCTTTTAAAATGGTGCAGGTGCGACAGCTGGAGAACGAACAGAAGGTTAAACTTCAAATCAGCTGCTGGGTGTTGTGTTTATCCAAGGCCTACGTTTTCCGTGTCTTAGTTGTATCGTTTTGACTTAGAATGTACTGTATTAGATCAGTTGCAACAGTTGTATATTTACATAGAATAACAGCTGGTGTAAATCGCAATTGCAAAGCATCAATGAAAACTGTTTTCCGCAAATATTTCAGTAGTAGGCGCGCAAATAAGTATCTGTTAGTCTTGAGTTATCTTGTGTTTCGATTTCTTTTAAGTTATAAGAAATACAGCTTATAACAAATTATCCTTTAGCCTTTTTTATTTAGAAAATTTTTATTTACCCCAAATTTTTGATTCCCGTGGGTTCGGGCGTCACACATATTGTTGTCGAGCTCTGTTTTGTTAGCTGTGCCTGTTCTGTTGAATTGTGAGTACCAGGATGCTATGTTCAAGGACGAGCGGGTAGTTCCCGTATACCTTGGAGGCTGAGCGGGTAATTCCCGTACCTCAATCTCCCTGCTGGGTTTGTTAGCTGCTATGAGCGGAGTGGGTAGCTCCCACATCTCATGAGTGAGCAACAGCAGGTGGAGTTGTTTGTTGCATCTGGTACGGTGTACTGGAGATGAGTGGGTAGCTCCCATGTGCTCAGTATACCATGTGGCCACTGTCTGTCTTTCCTTTGATCAGACCTTGCTGTTGAGCTGTTGTTGAGATCCTTTGGCTCCCTACTTTCGGTTGTAGCCTTGATCCTTGCATAGCATCTGCATATTATCTGTTGCTTTCCTTATGCTGTTTATTGTTTCTCTCCGTACTGGGGTTGACCCCGAGGTCCTCTGGGGCTGGTGTATTGTTGCCTGTATGTGTTTTCAGGTTTCTTAGGTTTCTCTGCTGGTCGTGGATTTGACCCAGCTGGAGGTGCCCTAGGAGGTCCTGGGGCACCTCCAGTTGGGTCTACTCCACGACCAGTAGAGAAACCATGATAACCTGAAAACACACACATGCAAACAAATACCAGCCCCAGAGGGACATGGGGTCAAACCACAGTACGGAGAGCAACTGAAAACAGCAGTTAGACAGCAACAGATAAAATGCAAATGCTATGCATGAGATCAAGGCTACAACCGAATCAAGGGAGCCAAAGGATTCCAAGGACAGCTCAACGACTGAAATTCGAACAGAAAGAAGTGGCCACAATGTGTGTTAGTATATAGGAGCTACGCACTCGTCTCAGCACACGATACCAGGTTCATAAACAACGCTCAATCTGCTGTTGCCCAACACATGAGATGTGGGAGCTACCCACTCCGCTCACGGTGGCTAACAGTCCCAGCAGGTAGATGAGGGACGGGAGTTACCCGTGCGCCCTCTACAAGAACCGTGGCATGCTCAATTCAGCAAGCACAAGGCACAGCTACAAGAGATCTGAAAAAATATGGAACAGATGCGTGTATGCAGTGCAACACAATGCAACAGATAACAAGAAAATATACACAGCATCACAAAACAGCAAGCACAAGCACATATCCATGCCAAACCTCAACGCTGTAACAAGCTCACATTCGTACCTCAACTCTCTGTGCAACAATTACTACAATCAGGGTCCGAGCAACATAGATCCACCACCTACTAAGCCAAACACAAGCAACTACTCAAGGACCGAAGCACAGAAAAGAAACAGCTGGGAGCTACGAACTCGACCAGTGCTATACTACCCCTCAAACTCAACAGAGAGCTCTAAACAAACACAAAGCAGGGTCTGAACACTTACCCCAACAAGCTAGGAGATAAATCCGACGCTTATGCTAAAAGACTACAGAAGGGAGATGTCTTCGCACACCTCACCAGCTTCAAGCAAACGTTCAAGAGCAACATCAAACAAAGCGTCCTAGTAAGAGGAGTCCAACGCTACCACTCTTACTTCAATCGGAGCTGTCTATCACCGGCAATCGAAGAAGATAAGGTTCGGTGATCAGTAGATAGGGTATCGAGACAGAGTTTGGTATCGGGAAATATTCCAAGTGTCGGGAACAATAATAGAGAACTAAGGCTAAGATCCCTATTTAAATCTCACTGCTGACAGAAAATGGGAACAGATCCACCGACAACTTAAGCTATCACAGCAGATATTCCTGCTCGCAACCAGATCTCACAACATATCTCACTCTACGCTAAAACAGCAATCACTTAAACCAAACGACGTCGCAGAGAGTTACTGTCACAGCTGGACACGTCACCCGCTACTCACTGCTGAACAACTAACCAACATCTGATAGCAACTCAACATCAGATCTCTCACACCGCTGAAATCTAATGCAACTCACAGCTGAGTCTTCTTCGCTAAACCAAACGATGTCGTTCCAACTAATCCAAACGACGACGTACTAACACCCGCTAGTGAAGACACGCTAGGAGACATCTGAATGCCCTCGATATCAGTTTTCTCCTCAAAACTGAAAACCAACAATCCAGAGACAAGTGCTCACGTCACCACTGCTGAATGCTAGCATTTAGCGATGACCGACGCTAACTTCTGATCGTTGAATTCAATTCCTCAACTCTCCAGCATTGATGAACTAAAACAAAACCCGATAGCTTCTTCAAGCACATAGACGCAAATCTGATCTCAGTAAAACCCGATTAATTAACTCAATTAATCTCATCAGCTTTTGGGTCTCACAGTACAAATCTCTTGTACTGTGCTTCTTATTCAATATATATAAACTGACTTGGAGCAATTTATTGTTGTCTCTTTTAAGTCAAAGGCTTCTAAGTTTGTCATCATCAAAAAGGGAGAAATTGTTAAGATAAAATTTATAAGTTATTGTGATAACAAAATAAGACTGAAAAATGGTCTTAAGTATTCGCAGAAAACAAGAGTAGGGAACTCTTCAGATCTCGTGACGTCATGCTATTTAGTTGCAGTCTCTAAGATTCGACAGTTCTGAGTTAAGCATTGACATCTGAGTTGACTTTTTCGGTTCATTTTCTCTAATCAGAACTGAGCAGAGTTAAGTATTCAGAGATTCAGATTTCTATTATCGGGTTGATGCTTTCGAACCAAATTTGATTATTTGGATCAGTTGAGTACTCGGGTCAGTTAAATCAGATATCGGGACAGTAGTGCAGACTTGAGGTCTTTCAGACTTGATTCAGAAGCTACAGTAAGAGATCTGTTGTAGAGAAAATTTTTTTTTTAGACTTGATTCAGAGGCTTTAGTAACAGATTGTAGTATATTGACTCAAGTGGTATTATTCAGATTTGAGAGTATAAAAAGATTCCACTCTAGTTACTTCAGATATCAGTATTTCAGAAGTGGTTACAGAATGCTCAATGAATATCAGATTCGAGGACAATTCAGAATTGAGTACAGTACCCTTGCAGATTCTCTAAGCATTCAGATATGACAAAATTGTAAGCATACTCAAGTGTGAGATTCGTTTCACTTCAGAAGTTATCAAAGAATTATTTCAAGAGAATCAACGGTCAAAGTTTATATCGTATAAAAGGCTGGAATTAAGGAGACAAGATCAGAGCTATTTTGGATAAAATTTCATAGTGCATAGAATGCTTGATACGATGATTACCCGTTTTTGAATATAAGTCAATTTAGCCCTGACGAGTGTAGTTTACCTTTGATATGGCATTAATGGAGCATTAAATGCTATTATACGATGAAGATACGCAAAAGAGCTTATCTCTACTGGCTATATTTAATGACCGTTGAAGACAAAGAGTATAAAAGGCTGAGAATTCAAATGAATAAAGCTTCTGCGTCTTCTGCTCCTCTACGCTATCAGTGATTCACAAAGTTTGTTCTTTGTCTTCAAAAAGCTCTCAAATACTCACTGGAACATTTCATTGCAAAAATATTCTAAGTCCAGTATTACAACTCGAAGAACATTCAAGTTCAGCCTTCACAGTTCTTAACCTTCGAGTTATCTTCTGGTTTACATTTGTAAACAGTTCTTGTTGATAAATGAACCAGAAGATCTACAGTACTCAATAGCATTATATTTCATTGTAATATTTATCTTTGAGTCTGTAAAAGAATTGCTGTGTGAAGCAGTCTTGAAAATTACATTGATTGTATTAAGCAGTCGTATCTGCTTATAGTTGAAGTTGCTAGGATTTCATCTTGAGCGAGGCTCGGTGAATGGGTGTAGACAGACCATAAACAAACTCTTAACCTTGCACTTTTACTTTACAGTATCGCATTTACATTTACACTGTTCACTGGTCGATCGACTTCTTTCCGCACATTTATTGTTAGTCGAGAAATCAGATTTTGAACTGAGATACCTCAGATCTGAGTTAATCAAGGCGCTTGTAAAATTACTTTTAAAGGTTTTGAAAATTTAAAATACTAAGAGTTCATTCAATCCCCCCTTCTGAACTCTTAAGGCTGTTTTCGATCCATATTGATCCTATCAACAGATGTGGGGATAATGCTAGTCTGTAAGCCAGGGTTCCTACTTTGTCCAAAATCTCATATGGACCAATGAACCTTGGGCTGAGCTTACCCTTTTTCCCTAATCTCATTACGCCTTTCATTGGTGCAACCTTTAAAAACACATGATCTCCAGCTTCGAAACTCAGTTCGCTGTTATCATCATAGCACTTTTGCCTGCTCTGAGCTGTTCTCAATCGATCTCTTACTTTCTTAATAGCTTCGGCGGTCTGTTCTACCAGATCTGGTCCCAAACCACATCGCTCTCCTATCTCGTCCCAATGAATGGATGTCCTACATTTCCTGCCATAGAGAGCTTCGTAAGGGCCATCTGAATTGAATGCTTGGAAGCTATTGTTGTACGTAAATTCCACCAAGGGTAACTTCAAATCTCAGCTCTCTGAAAAATCTATGATACAAGCTCTGAGTAGATCTTCCAATATCTGAATTTTGAGGACTAGAATTTGCTAAGTACGATTGATTAGCTAATCCAATTTGCTTTAGAATTATCTAATTGAGTTTTTGAGTATCAGGTTTCCAGATTCGAGGAATTTCAGATTTGAGTGAAATCTGGATGTTCAGATCAGTTCCTCGCGTGTTTTGTCACAAGCCTGTAGTGAAACACTGTCGTTTTGGGTGTTAGGCAGATATGGCGTTGCGAGAGGTAATGCGACATCGTATCGTGTGTCCAGACTTGACGCTTACTGAGTGGAATTTGTTCGGCAGGGCACGATCAGATGTCAACGTTGGTCAACGATACTGTGTAGACTAGTGCGTTTGATGATACAGATGTGATCAAGATCTGAGGAGCGTTAGCGGGATCTGTTGAGAGAGCGGACTCCGATGCTACGTAGTTTTGATAAGTTAAGGTGACGTCGTTTTTGATGAGAAGCGCGTGTTTTGTTGTAGACCAGATCTTAGTTAGCGTTGACAGATGTGAGTGAAAGCTGAGGTCAAAATTGAGAGACTTCTGCCTTAGTGATGAGATCTGAACTTGTCGGTTAATTGAATTTTGCTGTAGCTTTGATTTGGGGATTTATATGTACGTGCTGATCAACACTTAGAGTATTTTCGAACCTAATATTCCCTATCTTCATCCTCTATAACCCTCGATTACTACTGTTCACCCGAACCCTATTTCCATTGATATCGATCATTTTTTTCCGTCGTTTGGAGCAAGATTGGTAGAGTTGAGCTCGTCTTCTCTAAGGCTTTCGATTGATACCAGTTTGGAGACTGGAGTCGCCGGATTTGAGGAGTGCGAAGTAGTTACAGTGTTCGTGTGTCTTCGTGATTGTGGACCAGTAGTTCTTCTGTTCTTTAACAGCTTTGGGTAAGTGATTCTTTACCGATTTAAGCTTCTTTTGAGAGCTGAGTAGTGCTCTGTAGAGTTGAGGTAGCTGAGCGAGCTACGAGGCTTTAGAATTAAGTTGTTTGAGTTAAGATTTGAGTTTATAGTTAGATACTTTGACAGATTTGAACTTTTAGTAGGTGCTGTTGTGTTGTCGTGGAGCTTCTAAGGTAGTAGACTTGAGTTGGTTGCTGCTCCCTTGTTTTTGTAAGATCTGTTGAGGTAGAAGCTGATTGAGGTACGAATTGAGCTATATTAAGCAGTTTCGATATCAGCTTTGGGAATATTTTCTGTCGTGTATTAGCTGTTGTGTTTTGCATTGACTGCTGCTTATATGCTCATATCAGTTTGTGCGTGTGAGTATATGCTTTAAGCATGAGTCTGTCGTGCATCCACGCATACATATTGAGCCTGATTTCCTTTGAAAGCTCAATTCCCATTGCACTTGTTAGGACCGAAGGATCAGATCTCACGTACTAAAAAAAAGTAAACAACACATGGAGGGGGGAGATCTGATCCTACAAATAAAATAAATCTCAATTGATAGTCCCAAAATACGATCAATGTGGTTCGAAAAACAGTTGCAAGAGTTCAGAAGGGGGGGTTGAATGAACTCTTGGTATTTTCAAATTTTCGAAACCTTTTAAAACAGTTTTACATGTACTGCTTAACTTAAATCCGAGTTACCAGATTTAAGGATCTCAGTTTAATCAAATCTCTTGGCCAACAAAATATGTGCGGAAAAAGGCTAATAGATTTGTGAACAGATAACTCAATGAATAAGTAAATGCGTAAAGTAAATAGCAAGGGTCGAGAATTTGTTTCTGGAAGTTCGGATATAAATATCCTACGTCTCCCCTTCTTCCTTTTTAGGAAGGTTTCACTACAAGATTTGATGAGTGTAGTCCTTCTACAAACACCCGATCACCGAGCCTCGCTCCAGGTGAACTCCTAGCAACACCACAATCTAAAGCGCAGACGCTGTTGGGATCCGGATCGCGCCCCTCGGCGAGGCAGCGGAAGAACAGAAAAATCATGTGCCGGGAGACGATCAATACGATGAACAATTCATATTTATGACATTCACAGGGCGTTCAGAATTTGCTACCTTGCTGGCAACTTGTGCCTGGCTCCAACCGGAATTACAAGAATACCGGCTCTTCACGGTAGACTGCGGTAGATAACGCCAATCAGGTCCACGACCGGAGACGGGATTCCTTCGTCAGCCTGCACTAGAAGGCGTGACGAGATCTTCACGGATGTATTCTCCTCGTCAAAATTGGCAAGAACAAATTCCGGCGAAGAGGCGGCGGCGGCTTATAGAGAGGAGAGGGGGGCGGCGGCCAAGAAGCTTAGGGTTAGGGTTTGCTTAAGTGTCTTGTGAAGTCTAGGGTTAATTCTAATTAAATAGAATTAAAGATGGGTTTGGATCCGGCCCAACGGGCCCGGGTCCAACGGGTGAACATTCCGTTCATCCCCATCACCGAGACTTCATCGTAACTCCGATCACCGATCAGATCGGACGGATCGACTCAATTTCCGAAACTAAATAATATGATCTGAAAAACCATTTTTCAGAACCCCAGTGCAAAATGACCGTTTTGCCCCTCAACATCGGCAATTCACGATTTGACCTCTGTTGACTTTTTAGGAATTTGTACTCCCAAAATCCTCTTCGTATGCTCAACACATTGAGCTGAGTATCCGTGCGGGAATCTCGAATCCAGTACTTGTGTGACCCTCAATGGTTCAGG
>KV010211.1:313409-323851 GCA_001598015.1 Dorcoceras hygrometricum | reverse complement strand
ACCAGGTCACTATCTATCTGCATGCTCAGAACATCACAATGTTCCCTACCAATGAAACATGGTACTTCGCATCGTAGATACTAGTCTCTAGCTCGGGCGGCCTTATCCTCATTTTGACGGCCCAATCGACTAGGAACATGTTCAGAATACACAGTGACTATTAGATGTGTTTCATGATAGCCGTCATACCCACTATCACATCTAACATACACTTTAGTGTATTCTAGGTCTTTACTCAATGCGATTGTAAATCATCATACATACAATGAAAGTAAAGAATGCCATATAATAAATGTGAATATAATATATAAAGATGTCATATACAAGAGTCTATAAACCCACACGCCACAAGTTGGCTAGTTGGGCATCTACTCTAACAGACACAGCTGCTGGTTTTACAAGAGAATGAAATTTTTCGAACGGCTTTTAAGGTGCACGTTCGTTACAGACTCAATCGAATGATATAACAATGAAATACAACACTATTGAGACTGTAAAATCTTCTGGTTTCTAAAACGTAGAAACGTGATTCAACAAGTGAACCAGAATATGACTCGAAGGTTTATCTTATGAAGATCAACGGTTTTGTTCTTTGAGTGTTTGAGCTTTTTGAATATGGCTTCTATAGAGTATAAGCTCAAGAAAGGTTGAGACTTAAAATAAGCAGAGTAACGGAAAGAAAACAATAGCGAGCGTTAGAGAGTTCTTCAATCCAAACTTCTTCTATTTATAGTCTTCGATCTCAACGGTCATTAATTTCTTCAAAGGCAACAAAATATCCTTTTGAATTTCTGCCAATTCGTACGCCGTAAATCCTGCTCCACCAAGAGGCAAGTCGTACAATGTCAGAGCAAATTTGGCTTCTTTCCATATTTGTGCAAACGCCGTAAATCGCCCTCTGAAACAGTGTAATATATGCCTAACATAGTACTGAAATTTGTCTCCTCATTTAAAGCACATGTACGATTCAATCTCCACCTTTTATTTCCTCTGATATGAACGTTTGAATCGAGCGATCGATTATGCAACCTCTGAAAGATATGCAACTGCTGATAGCTATAAGTGTCTCCCTTACTGCTGGTTACAACAGTTAAGAGAAGCATAGACTGAATCAAAAGAATACTGTAGCCATGTACTGATTACTGTAGCCATCTGCTGATTACTGTAGCCATCTGATGATTTAACAACGCAACCTCCAACGACTGAATTTTAGCACTAGTCCAATACGCTGTCGTTTTAACTTATTTGAACGCTGTCGTTTTGACTAATCCAAACGCTGTTGTTTTGCAATTCTTAACAAAACACGCTAACTCTCAAATTCTTGCGTCACTGAACCTAATAAAACTGCTGATTTTCCCTGGAAGAATCTACCTGCTGGTTACCTCTGAAAAGTTCAACTGCTGAAAATAAACTAACAACTGATCTGCTGAATACTTTCATCTGCTGAATTCTTCCATCTGCTGAAAATCAACCCGTCGACTAAAGATGTTCTCCTGTAGAATTCATCGGCTGATTTTCCAGTAGCAACTAGTCTTATTTTGTTATTGTTGGCGATAATGGAGGATCCGGATCCCGTTTCCCAGGGGCGCAACGGAAGTTTAAAATTTTTCCCGAAAAATGTTCAATACATCAAAATAATCAATAAAACATGCATAGGATGTTTTATAGAGTGTCACCTTGCTGGCGTCTAGGCGCCTGGCTCCAACCAAATTCGCAGGGAATCTGGCTCTTCACGGTAGGCGGCGGTAGATCCTCCTAATCAGGTCCACGACAGGAAACAAGAATCCTTCATCAGCCTGCACTAGAAGGCCTGACGAACAACCAAATTCGCAGGGAATCTGGCTCTTCACGGTAGGCGGCGGTAGATCCTCCTAATCAGGTCCACGACAGGAAACAAGAATCCTTCATCAGCCTGCACTAGAAGGCCTGACGAATTTGGCACGGACGGAAACTTCTCGAAAAGACGATCGGAACAAGTCCGATCACGATGGCGGCGGCACGGCGGCGCGTGGAGGAGCGGCGGCGGTCGTGAGGTAGAGGAGGGAGGGGGCGGCGCAAGATTGGAGGCTAGGGTTGTGAGTGGTGATGATGTTGTGTGTTCAAGCCCTAGACCAAGTCTAGTATTTAAATCATACATGGGCTTGAACCGGCCCAATGGACTTGGGTCAATCCCATGTCCATATGAACATTCGATTCATTTAAATCATCGTGGCTTCATCATAATCCCGATCGTCGATCAGATCAGACCGATCAACTCAGTTTCCAAAAATGAATATTACGATGTGAAAATAATTTTTCAGACCACCTACTCCAAAATTACAGTTTAGCCCCTCAGCTTTGGGAAATCGCAATTTGACCCCTGTTGACTTTTAGGAAGTCGCACTCCCTAAATTCCTCCTCCTATGCTCAACACATTGAGCTCAGTTTCCGTGCGGGAATCTTGAATCCAGTACTTGTGTGACCCTCAATGGTTCAGGGATACATCTAGCCGTAGGCTCACAACCATTGTGACTCCGAAATCACAATTTCGGACTTGCCCATCGGATCATGGTAAAGCGCCTAGCAACATCGCCCCATGATCCCCTAGGTATCACTGATAGTGCCTGCAAGAACCAGTTGGTCATGGTTAGCGTACAGTACGGTCCTTTCAACACATATATCCCGATCAGATCAACGACCATTGGTAACTCGAGAGTCTCTAGAGATCCGATAACTATGCTTACATCTTGGAGATCAAATAGTGACATCACGAGTGTTACTAGGTAAATCCATTTACCTAAAACACATCCAGTACTCTGGCAGAGATTTATCACACTATTATCTCCTCAGATAGCATAGGATATCCACGCATGAAAGCGAGCGGTGAATCCTCGACAACGAAGCATCGACTCCTACATGCATTGGGACCTCACCCAATCCCTCCACCTAATGACCCTAAGTGAGTCGGTAAACGGGTCAAAGTGAGGAGCCTATCATGTAGAGTCTCAATGACGTTTCGAGTAGTGAGGACTAATCAGTACAACCAAGACCTCGGACTTATCCACTCGATAAATGGTAACCACTTGGAAAGTCCTAACGAGGGTAGTTCGATAGATCACCAGGTCACTATCCATCCGCATGCTCAGAACATCACAATGTTCCCTACCAATGAAACATGGTACTTCACATCGCAGATGCTAGTCTCAAGCTCGGGCGGCCTTATCCTCATTTTAACGGCCTAATCGACTAGGAACGAGTTCAGAATACATAGTGATATGTGTTTCATGATAGCCATCATATCCACTATCACATATAACATACACTATGGTGCATTCTAGGTCTTTATCTTACACAATTGTTAACATTATAACATAATGAAAATAAAGAATGCCATGAAAAAATGTGTATTTCATAAATAAAGATCGTTATATACAAGAGTCAATAAAACCCACACGCCACAAGTTGGCAAGTTGGGCATCTACTCTAACAATCTCCCACTTGCCCTAAAGACAACTACTCATCAGACGCAGTCCCATTGTTTTCGCGATGTTTTTCAAACAACGGTCCTGGCAAGGGCTTCGGAAGTGGATCAGCAATGTTGTCCGCAGAGGCGACTCTCTCAACTGTTATGTCACTCTAGCCAACATCTACTCTACAATCTCCCACTTGCCCTAAAGACAACTACTCATCAGACGCAGTCCCATGTTTCGCGATGTTTTTCAAACAACGGTCCTGGCAAGGGCTTCGGAAGTGGATCAGCAATGTTGTCCGCAGAGGCGACTCTCTCAACTGTTATGTCACCTCTAGCCACAATATCCCGGTTTATTGGTATTTCCTCAGTATATGTTTGGATCTTTGGTGAGACCTAGGATCCTTTGCTTGCGCAACGGCACCCGTGTTGTCGCAGTACATCGGGACTGGACCAACTCCATCACGGATTACGCCTGAATCTTGGACGAAATTCCTTATCCAAACCGCCTCCTTAGCAGCAGCTGATGCTGCGATGTACTCAGCCTCAGTGGTTGAATCCGCGATGGTGTCCTGCTTGGAACTCTTCCAAGAGACAGCACCACCATTGAGCATGAATACAAATCCAGAGATTGACTTAGAATCATCCACGTCACATTGGAAGCTAGAATCAGTGTAGCCTTTCAATTTCAGTTCACCACACCCATAGACCATGAACATATTCTTAGTCCTTCGTAAGTACTTAAGAATATCTTTCACAGCCTTCCAATGCATTTGGCCGGGGTTGGCCTGGTAGCGGCTCGTGACACTCAGAGCATATGCGACATCCGGTCTAGTTGAGATCATGCCATACATAATCCTACCTATTGCCGAGGCATATGGTACACGTGTCATACTCTCTATCTCCTCATCAGTCTTCGGACACATAGACTTAGATAGAGTGACCTCGTGGCACATAGTTAGGTGTCCTCTCTTGGACTCTTCCATAGAGAACCACTTAAGTATTGTATCGATGTAGGTAGCTTGGGTGAGTCCGAGCATCCTTTTCGATCTATCCCGATAGATCTGTATTCCAAGAATATAGGATGCTTCACCCATGTCCTTCATCGAGAATCTACTAGGCAACCATACTTTAGTTGATTGCAGCATTCCTACATCATTCCCAATGAGTAGAATGTTATCAACATAAAGTACAAGGAATGTCACAGCGCTTTTAAATACCTTCTTATATACACATGACTCCTCGGGATTCTTGATGAAACCAAATTCCTTAATAGTTTCAACGAATCTCAGGTTCCAACTCCTTGATGCTTGTTTGAGACCGTAGTGTTAGAGTAGATGCCCAACTAGCCAACTTGTGGCGTGTGGGTTTATAGACTCTTGTATGAAACAGTCTTTATATATGATATTCGCATTCTTTTATATGGCGTTCTTTACTTTCATTATGTGTGTAATGATTAACAATTGCGTTGAGTAAAGACCTAGAATACACTAAAGTGTATGTTAGATGTGATAGTGGGTATGACGGCTATCATGAAAAACATCTAATAGTCACTGTGTATTCTGAACATGTTCCTAGTCGATTGGGCCGTCAAAATGAGGATAAGGCCGCCCGAGTTCGAGACTAGTATCTGCGATGCGAAGTACCATGTTTCATTGGTAGGGAACATTGTGATGTTCTGAGCATGCAGATAGATAGTGACCTGGTGATCTATCGAACTACCCTCCTTCGGACTTTCCAAGTGGTTACCATTTGTCGAGTGGATAAGTCCGAGGTCTTGGTTGTACTGATTAGTCCTCCCGACTCGAAACGTCATTGAGACTCTATATGATAGTAGTCTCACTTTGACCTGTTTGCCGACTCACTTGGGGTCATAAGGCGTCGGGATTGGGTGAGACCCCGATGCATGTAGGAGTCGATGCATCGTTGTCGAGGATTCACCGCTCGCAGACATGCTTGGATATCCTATGCTATCTGAGGGGATAATAGTGTATAAATATCTGGCCAGAGTACTAGAAGTGTTTTAGGTAAATGTGTTTACCTAGTTACACTCGCGATGTCACTATTCGATCTCCAAGATGTATGCATAGCTATCGGATCTATAGCTACTCTCGATTTACCAATGGTCGTTGATCTGATCGGGATATATGGATTGAAAGGACCGTACTGTACGCTAACCACGACCAACTGGTTCTTGCAGGCACTATCAGTGATACCTAGGGGATCATGGGGTGATGTTGCTAGACGCTCTTACCATGATCCGTTGGGCAAGTCCGGAATTGTGATTCCGAAGCCACAATGGTTGTGGGCCCACGGCTAGCTGTATCCCTGAACCATTGAGGGTCACACAAGTACTGGATTCGAGATTACCGCATGGATACTCAGCTCAATGTGTTGATCATACGAAGAGGATTTTGGGAGTGCGACTTCCTAAAAGTCAACAGGGGTCAAACCGGGGTTTCCCGCTGTTGAGGGGCAAAACGGTAATTTTGCACTGGGGTTCTGAAAAACGGTTTTTCAGATCATAGCGTTCAGTTTTGGAAACTGAATCGATCGGTCCGATCTGATCGGCGATCGGAGTTACGATGAAGTCTCGGTGGTGGAGATGAACTGAATGTTCATCGTTGAACCCGGGCCCGTTGGGCCGGTCCAAGTCCAACAGTTAAGCTTATTTAATTAAGCCTAAACCTAGACTTCAAAATAATACAACAACTCAACTTAACCCTAAACCTAGAAACTTGGACGCCTCCCCTCCTCTCCATATACGCCGCCGCCGCCTCCCACGTGCGCCGCCGCCGCCGCCGCCCGTCTTCGCCGGAAAATCGTTTCCGGCCATTTCGATGAGGAGAATCCGTCCGCGCAGATCTCGTCACGCCTTCTAGTGCAGGGTGATGAAGGTGTCTTGTATCCGATCGTTGACCAGATTGGCGATATCTACTGCAATCTACCGAGAAGAGCCGACGTTATTGTAACTACGGTTGGAGCCAGGCACAAGTTCCAGCAAGGTAGTGTTTTGAACACCCTATGTATGACGATATTTGTATTGTTGTTTTTCGTATTGATCGTCTCTCGGCTGTTTATTTTCTGTTCTTCCGCTGCCTAGCCGGGGGGCGTGATCCGGATCCCCAACAGTGGTATCAGAGCCAGTGTTTTTTGGATCTGATCATACGATATTGCCATATTGTTCTGATCTCTTTAATTTTTCAGAATCGAATTAAAAATCTTGAAGATCGGCCGCCGGCCGCCGCCATGTGCGGCGGCCCCCTCTCAACGCCGCGCACATGTGCGCGCGACTCATCGCGCGTCGCGCGCAAGAACCAGCGCGCTGGCCGCGCTTGGTTGCGCGACGACGGGCAACGCTTGGCGCCGCTTCACGCGAGGTGGTCGAGCGAGAGCAGCGACGATGGCTGGACGTCGGGCGCTTGTCGCGGGATGGCTGGACGTCGGGCGCTTGTCGCGCGATGGCTGCACGTCTGGCGCTTGTCCCGCATCTCGGCTGGACGTCGGACGCTTCATCCGCGCGAGATGGCCGCTCGATGATCGCCGCTACGCGCGATGGTGGCCGACCTGCTGTTGCACGATGGCGCATGAGGTACGCCGCTGCTGGCCGACCGATGTGCGCTGAGCGCCACTTCTTGCGCGCGGCCGTGCGTTGCGCTTGGCGCGACGTCGCGCGGCTGCCGTGCGAAATTTCGTGTGGCGCCGTCGCCGGCCGCCGCCGCTCTGGCGAGTCCCCGGCGATGTCGTGACGTCTGGTCTGTTTTCTTCTAGGGTTTGGTTCGGGCCTGTCCCGAGCAGCCCGTGAAGTTTTCGGGCCGATATGTGATATCGGGCCCGTTTTGATCGATTTTGAAATTTTAAGTTTTTGGGCCTAGAATTGTTTTAAGCCCAATATGATACAATTAAAATTAGTAAAATGTGATTTTAATTATGAAATATGATTTTATAATGAAATATGATTTTGTTGATTAAAATTTGTTTTTATCGGCAAAATACGATTTTATTATAAAATGCGATTTCGTAATTAGAATATGATTTTACGATAAATAATTAGATTATTTAAATTATGCATGTTAATTAGATTAATTGCATGATTGGGGTGATCGAGAGCCGTGCCCAATGTGTTAGGTGTATGCAATAGGTTTTATATGATTTCGGTTTTTATATATTGATTACCATTTAAAGTGGGCCTGTTTGTGGCCCGTTCCCACCCCTTGATAAATGTATCCCTTATTTGTCATAGTTAATTTAAATGTAAATTACTAGATTTAGTGGGAGGACATTCGAAGACGGTGGACGATGACAATCAAGATATTGAATACCGAAGATCTGTAAAACCGGAGAGCTTTGTAATAGGATTGCATTGCATATTGCATTACCCCTAGGATTGGACCCAGGTCCGTGGCTGGCAACCACGGACCGCATAGCTCTCGCGATCGATCATCCCAATGTTACTTTATATATGTTGATATATAGATTAATTGAATCCGCATGTTGCATGTTTTAAATTAGATTTAAATATGCATGAGACCAAAATTTTTCAAAATAAAATCCCTCGTTTTAAATATGATTTAAAACTTATATCAAGATATAACTTTTATTCGATAAACAAAAGGGTATTTAAAATTGTTTAAATTAACCCTACCTTCCATCAACAATGGGTGTACGTCGATGCTACCCGTATACATGGCCCGGCTCATATTATTGAGGGGGTCATGTATGCCGGAAAGCTGTCCACGTCATTGACAACTGTTGTGAGTCTGTTGGAACTCCCTTTAACGTTGGCTCATATTATTGTGGACATTAAGGGGACCGTCCTTCACGACTCAACATTGATGGGTCATCCTGACACGTGATAGTAAACGGCGTCATATTATTGGGCCGTTACTAAATATGATATTATAATGAAATATGTTTTTGTTGATTAAAATTTGTTTTTATCGGCAAAATACGATTTTATTATAAAATACGATTTCGTAATTAGAATATGATTTTACGATAAATAATTAAATTATTTAATTTATGCATGTTAATTAGATTAATTGCATGATTGGGGTGATCGAGAGCCGTGCCCAATATGTTAGGTGTATGCAATAGGTTTTGTATGATTTCGGTTTTTATATATTTGATTATCTTTTAAAGTGGGCCTGTTTGTGGCCCGTTCCCACCCCTTGATAAATGTATCCCTTATTTGTCATTGTAAATTTAAATGTAAATTACTAGATTTAGTGGGAGGACATCCGAAGACGGTGGACGATGACGATCAAGATATTGAAGACCGAAGATCTGTAAAACCGGAAAGCTTTGTAATAGGATTGCATTGCATATTGCATTACCCCTAGGATTGGACCCAGGTCCGTGACTGGCAACCACGGACCGCATAGCTCTCGCGATCGATCATCCTAATGTTACTTTATATATGTTGATATATAGTTTAATTGAATCCGCATGCTGCATGTTTTAAATTAGATTTAAATATGCATGAGACCAAAATTTTCAAAAATAAAATCCCTCGTTTTAAATTTAATTTAAAACTTATATCAAGATAAATGTTTATTCGATAAACTAAAGGGTATTTAAAATTGTTTAAATTAACCCTACCTTCCATCAACAATGGGTGTACGTCGATGCTACCCGTATACATGGCCCGGCTCATATTATTGAGGGGGTCATGTATGCCGGAAAGCTGTCCACTCCATTGACAATTGTTGTGAGTCGGTTGGAACTCCCTTTAACGTTGGCTCATATTATTGGGGACGTTAAGGGGACCGTCCTTCACGACTCAGCATTGATGGGTCAATCTTGACACGTGATAGTAAAAGGCATCATATTATTGGGCCCTTACTGGACGTGAGGTGAATACATGGAGGTTGCACCGGTTGCAATCGGAAACTACCTTTTGGGGGTCATGGATGGCTGATATTATTCGGGTCCATGGTCTCTTGATTGGGCTCCGTGTACCCACTAAAGAAACCTGTTTTCTCGATTTCATTAGAGGGTGGTGAGATCGTTAAAATAGTGGGAGGGTAATTCATAAAACTTAATGACCGTGTTTTATGTCTTAGCGTATATTTTATATATAGTTAGTAATGCATATCTGTTTTCTTTTCAGTATAACTGCTTTAAAATGGTTTCGATAAAAAAACCCGCTGGCTGCTATACTGGATAGCAACAGGTTCACCGGTCTGAACTACCAAGACTGGCTCCGCAACCTTAATCTTGTATTGGCTTCGGAGAAGCTCCTCTATACGATAGAGAAGTCCCCTCCGGAGGAAACCCCTGCCGATATCAGCCCTGAGGAGCTGATTACGCTTAACCAATGGCGTGACGACGAGGTTAAAGCTCGGTGCTATGTGATGGCATCGATGTCCAATGAAATGCAACGGCGCTTTGAGAAGACAAAGTATGCCTCCGCCATACTTTTTCATCTCAAGGAACTGTACGGGGAGAACTCTCGACATGAGAGGTTCACGGCTGTCAAGGAGCTGATGACGAGCCGCATGCGCGATGGGACTTCGGTCCGCGAGCATGGGGTTCGTATGATTGGGCTCGTTGAAAAGCTGTCGGGCCTTGATATCGCGCTTCCACACGAGCTGTCGGTGGATGTACTTCTCCTCTCGCTACCCGCTGCATTTGACCCCTTTGTGGTCAACTTCAACATGAACAAGCTGGAAGCCACCCTTGAAGAGGTGGTGAACATGCTTGTAGTGTTTGAGGGGACTATAAAGAAGGATAAACCCGTCCTCCTTCTGGGTTCTTCTTCCTCTGCGAAGAAGGGGCCCAGACGCAAGAGCAAGAAGCGTTCTGCTCCTGCGAAAGAGGAAAAGTCTGCCAAGAAGCCGAAGGCAAAGGCTTCTAAGCCAAACAAGAGCGAGGATGTTTGCCACCACTGCCACAAGGCTGGGCATTGGAGGAGGAACTGCAAGGAGTACCTCGAGCAGTTGCGAACTGCGAAAAGTATGTTCTACATTGAAATAAATATGTCTCTAAATTC
>KV010211.1:223699-302274 GCA_001598015.1 Dorcoceras hygrometricum | reverse complement strand
TTATCCACTCGACAAATGGTAACCACTTGGAAAGTCCAAACGAGGGTAGTTCGATAGATCACCAGGTCTCTATCCATCTGCATGCTCAGAACATCACAATGTTCCCTACCAATGAAACATGGTACTTCACATCGCAGATGCTAGTCTCAAGCTCGGGCGGCCTTATCCTCATTTTGATGGCCCAATCGACTAGGAACGAGTTCAGAATACACAGTGACTATTAGATGTGTTTCATGATAGCCATCATATCCACTATCACATCTAACATACACTATGGTGCATTCTAGGTCTTTATCCAACACAATTTTTAACATTATAACAGAATGAAAATAAAGAATGCCATAAAGAAATGCGTATTTCATAAATAAAGATCGTTATATACAAGAGTCAATAAAACCCACACGCCACAAGTTGGATAGTTGGGCATCTACTCTAACAGTTATCACCAAAACTAATAAATTTTATCCTAACAATTTCCCCCTTTTTGGTGATGACAAAACTTAGCAGCCGAGATAAATAAATAGCCAAAAATAAATTGCACAACGACTGCTGAAATTCAAAAGATTTCATTAACTGATAAGAAGTACAAAAGATTTGTACAACAGAATCTAATATATTCTCCTCTTAAAAGATCCACTACCACTTCTGCTCTTACTTCTCCTCTCTCTTTCTCTGGCTCTGTCAGCACTCATAAGTCTCTCCAGAATAGTTCTTTGAGCATTGTCGATGTCTCTCTACGGAATATCACCACCACCACCACCACCTGGATTGCCACTTCCTCTGATTTGATCATCAGGTGATGGTTGAGGGCGGCTGCTACTCACAACTTCCCCCTTTTTGTCATTACCCCACGATTGATATATGCAACAAGTTCGCTCAGTTTGTTGGTAATGATATTTAGGGTCTGCTGTGCTTGAGCACTAAAATCCAATAAATCATGTTGAGTAGCTGCCACTTGCTCATCCAAAGAATTGATTTTAGCATTAAGCTCCTGGTGAGTCTCTCGCACCACCCTTCGGACATCAACGACATCAAGACCAGTAGTTACAATTTGAGTGCCAAGCTGCTTATGAGATGATTTTAACTCCAACGACAAGAGATTACGTTGATCATTTGAGTCTCTGCGCAACGCCCCAAGTACTCGATCTTGTGCATCGAGGCCTGCGATAACTTGCTTCTCAAAGTCGTGGAGGTGCAATAATAGTGTATCCTTGTGCTTGGAACCACCATCATCTCTTTCACGGATTTGATCTATTGAAGCGCGCAACTGGTTTAAGGCCTTTGTAACATCCGGAATAGGAGCAGCTGGAAGAGAGATTGAAGCAGCAGCAGCAGTGTCCTGATCAGCAAAATCCATTGAAATGTCGTCTGAAGTAGAATCAGAAGAAGAATGCTCATCTATCAACTGTACAATCGGAGCAACTGAGACTATATTCTGTGCAATCTGTACATTTCTCAAGACGGTTCTTTCAGAAGCAATAGAAGAAACAAAACTGGAAATATCCACTGTAGTCAACCTGCTGAACAAACTGTACTGAATATAAACTGTACAAAACTGAGAGAAACGAAGAGAAAACACTGGTGGTTGTCGATAATCAAAACTCGAATCTGGTTCAACAACAGCTAAGGCTCTGCAAAAATTGAGTGAACCAACTGGTAATAATCTCCTAGAAGCACAAAATTCAACAGCCTCCAGACAAACATCCCCACACCTCTTCTTCAGCAATTTGAAAAAATCACTCACGAGAGGGAGAGTGTCATCATATTGACGCTTACTAGAAACCTCAAAGATAGTGCAGGAAGGAATGTCACGGTGACTAGTCAAGCGACCTTCAAACAAAATAGAGCAACACGACCTAGTCCATAGAATACGGTGAGCTACTGCCTGCTGTTTTAATTCCTCTAAAACAAAAGAAAGAAGATCTGAAAGCATGTCGATAACTTTAAGATGTACTGCCGAATCTCCTTCTCCGGGTACAAAAATAGAGCAACACGACCTAGTCCATAGAATACGGTGAGCTACTGCCTGCTGTTTTAATTCCTCTAAAACAAAAGAAAGAAGATCTGAAAGCATGTCGATAACTTTAAGATGTACTGCCGAATCTCCTTCTCCGGGTACAAAATTTTGTATCCACCCGTCTAAGTATTTTCTCACAAGAACTGCTCTGTACTTCGAAAGTATATACATTTTCGTTGAAGTGCCACTCCCGTGGACTCTGCCTCCGCCCAAGACAAAACTAATTCCTCCTTAGCAAAATAGGAGTCATCTATCTGTAAATATGCTAATCTCTTCAAACTAAACGAATAGAAGAATTCTGCCACCTCATCTATTATCTTCTCTCGTAACTGTACTAGTAGATCGATATCGGCACAAATCAAATAATAATGTTCCTGCGGGGGCTTGCCCTTGATTGGGTCTATCAGCTGGATAGGCTCCTTCCCCTTGTCATCGACGGGAATTTGTGGGAGACTAGCCAGGTACCAAGTCTTTTCATCCATGCCAGGAATTTTGATCTCTGTGCCAATAGTAATCTTCGCCAATAGTAATCTTCGTGACTTCCCTTGTAGATGAAGGCAATGAAAGCTCTGCTGGAATAGTCAGTATGATCTCATCCAAAGGCATCTTTTCATCAGCATCAATCAATTCATCATTCATCTCCATATCCTCTGGTTCCTCCTCAGAAAACTGTATCTGCTGGTCTCCACCAGCAGCACCAACATCCATGGTTTCTACATCTTCATCAGTGTCACTTGCAGTGACCACTGGTCTTTCAGCATCCCATCTGGCAATAAGATCGTCATAGGGAAGATCAAACCAGTGTCTCTCTTCAGCAGTTCCAGCTGGTTGATTTACCTCACCCGATGTACGCACAACTTGATCTTCCTCATCAACTATGATTTGAGCGGTGTCAGCCAATACTTGCTCAATGATGTCATCAACTTCATCAGCAGTAGACGATTCTTCATTCACAATATCAGCCACTGCTGGCTCAGAAGTTGGTTCAATAACCTTGGCAGCATCATCATCTGTTGTTCCCTCATTAACACCTTCATCAGCTGCTACTTCATCAACAGTCACACCAGCGACCTCATCAGCTGGTGGATCAGCAGGAATTTCATCCTCTGCGGCTGGATGGGTAAAAATGCCCTCAGCAGCTGGTGCAACAGTAGATGACTCAACCATTTGTATGGGCACGGCCTCCTGTGCCACGACCATTATCTCCAAATTTACTTTAGAAGAACCTGATTTCTTCTTCATCGTCCTTCTCTTTTTAACCACTGGTGCTTCAAAATCAGCAGCAGCTGGTCTTTTCATAACGCAGCTGGTTTCCTAGGTGCCTTCTTCACTTGCGGTGCATCAGCAGCTTCCTCTGCACCCACTTTATCATTTAGAGAGACATAGCGGTGCACAGTCTTCTCCGTAAGAATTTTGGAAGCTGGAAACTCCGATGATTAGCCCAATTCCAGATTTGGGATGTTTTCCAGCAGAAGACTTATCTGAACAGCGAAGCCCTTGGCTTGCTTAGACCCTGGAGTAACCATCTTCTTAAAAATGTTGAACAATACTCTGGCCCAATTCATCCTCACTCCGCAGACAACTGCTGTTACCATCGAAAACTTTTCCACTGTGATCGCATTGAAGGACCCTGCCTTTATAGAAATTGATTTCGCCATAATATTGCAAAGAAGACGATACTCAACCTTCATCTGACTCTTCTTCCCAGACAGACTCACTGGCTCACCCGACATACAAACGATGCTCCTAGCATCAAAAACCACATCCTTGGGAATCTCTTAAAGATCTGCCAAACCATCCACTGGTAGGTCAAAAGACTCCGCAAACCATTCCTCAGAAATTTTGACTAACTTCCCAGCCACTGTACTGATTAACACACCATCTCGAACTGATGCATTCTTGAAGAAATCAACCAAGGCAGCTTCAAAGATGACTGCCGGACAGCCCAGAAAACCCTCAAGGCCAGAAGCCATTATAGCTTGAAACATGGAGACCATACCTGGGTCGTCCATGGTGAGAACAGATTCAAAATCGATATGCTGAGTGTTAGAGTAGTACGCAGAGGCAATTTCTGAATAGAAGAGCTGAAAGAACACCTGAAAAAGCTTTGCAAGGAGATACGCAGAGAATACGCAAAAGAGAAATATGCAAGAACACACAATAGTAATTTTGCAAGGTAAAAGAGAAACGAAGAGTTAACGCCGTAATTTGCAAGGTAAAAGAGAAACGAAGAGTAAACGCCGTAATTTAAACTAGGAAAGCAAAAAGTTACTAGAGAGAGAAGGTTTCAATGTGACTGCTCGAATGGTAACAACACGTGTCAATCATCCGTTAGCGCGTACAATTTTTGAAATGATTTTGAAAATATTTTCAGAATATTTTTACTTGAACTGTGTAAAAGATTTTCCAAAATGATTTAATCAAACAAGGTACAAAGTAAATAAAAGTACGCCAAAATTTATAAAGTCACAGCTGGTGCAGTAAATGTAATGACATCACTGCTGGGAGAGAAGGTTTCAATGTGACTGCTCGAATGGTAACAACACGTGTCAATCATCCGTTAGCGCGTACAATTTTTGAAATGATTTTGAAAATATTTTCAGAATATTTTTACTTGAACTGTGTAAAAGATTTTCCAAAATGATTTAATCAAACAAGGTACAAAGTAAATAAAAGTACGCCAAAATTTATAAAGTCACAGCTGGTGCAGTAAATGTAATGACATCACTGCTGGTTTAATATATCGTTGAGGGTGGCAGGAGCTGGTCACAAATAAGAATCAGCTGTATATATGTAACAACTGAGTGTGTCCAGTCATGACATATTCAGCAGACGTCACGCTTAACAATCCATCTCCTGGTTCCCTTTACGGCTGATAATCTCCCAATGCGAGAAGCTTACCCCAGCTGATAGTCTCATCGTTCCCCCTGAACAAAAGACTTACAGCTGATTTAAGCAACAGCTGACAACTTGCAAAATGCGTTAGTGCACCAACAATCAAGGAAATTCAAGGAGACCTAAGATGTTTCTAAAATAAGAAAACTTAGCGTCTGGTACAGGCTTTGTGAAGATATCAGCAACTTGCTGGTCAGTCGACACATACTCTAGCCGGACGTCCTTCTTTAGCACATGGTCCCTTATGAAGTGATGCCTGATGTCGATGTGCTTTGTTCTTGAATGCAGCACAGGATTTTGGGTGATTGCGATGGCACTGGTATTGTCGCAGAGAATAGGTGCTTCAGAAGCATCGAATCCATAGTCCTTCAGCTGGAATTGTATCCAAAGGATTTGAGCACAGCAACTACCAGCTGCTAGATACTATGCCTCAACTGTTGACGTTGCGATGGACGTCTTCTTCTTACTAAACCAGGAAATTAGTCGATCCCCTAAAAATTGAAAAGTCCCACTTGTGCTTCTACGATCAATCCTACATCCTGCGTAATCTGCATCACTGTAACCAATTAGTTGAAAGCCTGAGTCTTTGGGATACCAAAGACCCACGTTGGAAGTACCCTTAAGATATTTCAATATTCGCTTTACAGCTATGTAATGCGATTGCTTTGGCTCTGCTTGAAATCTAGCACACATACACACAGCAAACATGATGTCTGGTCTGCTAGCAGTTATGTATAGCAAAGAGCCTATAATACCACGATAAAGCGATACCTCAATGGCAGTACCAACTTCATCTTTGTCCAGCTTTATCGAAGAGCTCATAGGAGTTGCTGCTACTGAACAGTTGTCCATACCAAACTTCTTCAGCAATTCTTTCGTATACTTCTCTTGGTTAATGAAGATACCATTTTCCAGCTGTCGAACTTGTAAGCCCAGAAAGAATGTCAGCTCCCCCATTATGCTCATCTCGAATTTATCCTGCATTAACTTAGAGAACTTCTGGCACAGTTTGGGGTTATTTGACCCAAAGATAATGTCATCGACATATATTTGAACTAATAGAATATGGTCAGCTTTTACAAATTTGAACAAAGTCTTATCCACTGTGCCTATGGTGAAGTCATGCTCGATAAGAAATTGAGATAGTGTATCATACCAAGCTCTGGGTGCTTGTTTCCACCCATACAGAGCTTTATCCAGTTTGTAAACAAAGTCTGGATGTGAATGATTAACGAAGACAGGAGGTTGTGCAACATACACTTCCTCTGTTAAGACGCCATTAAGAAAGGCACTCTTAAAATCCATTTGAAAGACTTTAAAGTCTTTGAATGCAGCATAAGCTAAGAAAATGCGAATGGATTCTAATATTGCTACTGGTGCGAAGGTTTCATCAAAATCTATACCTTCCATTTGTCTAAATCCTTGCGCTACCAGCCTAGCTTTGTTTCTAGTTACTATGCCATCTTCATTCAGTTTGTTCCTAAAGACCCACCTAGTTCCTATAACTGAATGATTATTAGGTCTAGGTACAAGTGTCCATACTTTATTACGTTCAAACTGATTTAACTCTTCTTTCATAGCTTCTATCCAGCTTGGGTCAGCTAAGGCCTCATCTATAATTTTAGGTTCTATATGCGAAATGAATGCGGATTCAAAATGATCATGCATTAGCTAGACTCGTGTGCGAACAGGGGATTCGAAATTACCTATGACTTGCTCGGGTGGATGATTTTTATTCCACCGAAGATCAAGTCCAATTAGGTTTGCTCTTTGTTCCCTCTGTGTAGCTGGCTGGTTTGCAAATGAATCAGCAGACGCCAATAGATGTTGAGCATTGTTGGCTTGTGCATCTGCTTCCAGCTGGTGAGATGTACTTGCGACTGGTTCATCAGCTGGTGATCTTGTGACTGGTTGTCCAGCTGTTGGTCTCAATACTGAATGATATGATGTGCTCGCGCCTTGATGTCCAGCTGGTGGTGAAACCAATTGATAATTTGTGCTATCAGCTTGTGCTACAGGCGTTGGTCTAGAAACCAATGGAGAAGCGATTGCGACTGCTTGCGCAACATCTTGTTTATCAACATTAGTTGGTGCAACTACTGATTGAACGTCGGCTGGTTGATAATTTGTCGCAACACCCCCAGCAGCTGGTACACTTGAGGAAATTTGATCCTGCGGCTGATCCACTTTAGTTAAATCAATAACTATTGGATTACCTGTCAGATCTTGTTGAACATTGTTATGCGTTGTGACCACTGCTGGTTGTTCTTCTTCAGCTGATTGTCTTTGTGGCATGTCGTCGTCTGATTCTTCAAGACTTGTTGACTCCAGACGTGAACACAAGTCATGTAGGCTTGCAGCTGAATTTGACATGAAGCTGGTTTCATCAAACACTACGTGTGCTGATTCCTCAACTGTCAAGCTTCGATTGTTGAAAACTCGATATGCTTTGCTCACAGCTGAATAACCTAGGAAGATACCTACATCAGATTTAGGTTCAACGGCTGTTAGATGATTCTTGCCATTGTTATGAATGAAACATTTACATCCAAACACCCCCTGAAATAAGAAATATCAGGTTTCTTGCCATTCCAGATCTCATATGGGGTTTTATCGTGCATCCTATTAACCATCGATCTGTTCTGAGTGCAACACGCTGTGTTAACTGCTTCTGCCCAAAATTTTTGCGAAATACCAGAATAAGCAATCATAGATCTAGCAGCTTCTTTTAAAGTACGGTTTCTCCTTTCAGCTAACCCGTTTTGCTGAAGAGTTCTAGATGCTGAAAGCTCATGCTTTATTCCCAAGTCTTCCAGATAAGAAGTTAATTTAAAATTTAGAAACTCAGTACCGTGATCACTTATTATCCAGTTGATTGAACAAGATCTATCATTTTATAAATGTTTCAAAAGACGTATCAGCTGGTCGGCGGTTTCAGATTTTGCTTTTAAAAAATAGCACCCATGTATATTTTGAAAAATCATCAACTACTGCAAGGGTGTAATTCGTTCCCCCTAAGCTCGTGACTGAAATAGGACCAAAGAGATCCATATGCAAGAGCTCAAGGCAACGGGTAGAACGTTTTCCGCCTTTATTTTTGAAAGTAGATTTTATTTGTTTACCCAGCTGACATGCTGCACAGATCTTATCCTTAGAAAAACTAATTTTTGGCAAACCAGAAACCATATCATGTTCAATCATCTTGGCAAGTGTTTTGAAGTTTAAATGGTTCATTCTTTGATGTCACAGCCAGCTTTTGGAAGAACCAGCTGCAAGGCACAAATGCTCAGATTCCAGCTAATCTGACCAATTGATTATGTAGGTATTCCCCGAACGTTTTCCTACCAATACAGTCAGACCACTTGGACTCTGAACCGTGCATGTGTGTTGTTGAAACTTGAATATGTAACCTTTGTCACACAGCTGACTAATGCTAATCAAATTATATCGAAGGTTATCAACAACTAAGACATCATAAATAGATATGTTACAGTCGATAAGCTTACCCTTACCCACAGTGTTATCGTATGCATTATCACCAAACACAATTTTAGCTCCTTTGTGTGATGTGACGTCTGTTAACAGCTTTCTATTTCCTGTCATATGTCTTGCACAGCCGCTGTCCAGGTACCATAAATTTGATACATCAGCTGGTTCGTACCTGTTATCCTGCAATCATGAAAACCAGCTTTTGGTACCCAATTTTACTTGGGTCCAGATCGGATTACCCATTTCGGGACCCATACTTGAATTACTTTCACATTTTTCCCAGTATGCGGGTCCACAAAGGTCTGTGCATAATTACTGTGATATCTATTGAGTTTTGATTTCATCTTCTGACCATTTAGATCTCTCCTCGGCTGATTCTTTGTCCAACCAGATTTTGCCTTCCTTGAATTATGCCTCGGCTGGTTGGGAACAAAAGACTTGGAACCAGCTTTCGCTTTATCCTTGTCCATCTTGTTCTTTAGCCAGCTGGGCTTGGAATTATCAGGTCTTTGAAAACCGATACCAGATTTTCCATTATCGCTCAACTTGGGAGAGTTCTGGTCATCAAACGTTATTGACTCAAAGCAATCATATATCACGTCAGCTTTGACAAAGCTCATCTTATTGAACTTGTCATATGCTGGTTGTGATTGAGTACTTGTCTCTGCTTCACTGCTTTCACTACTTCTGAAACCCAAACCATTTCTATCGTGCACTGATTTTTGGATTTCATGTAGCTTGTGGAGAGCACGAGCCGATTGATTCCATGAGCTCATTTCTTTAGTTAATTTTTCAACTTCAACCTTGAGCTCACTGGATTCATTTCTCAACAAATCATTCTCAACTGTCAGCTTACGCAACTAAATCTTCAAGCTGTCAATATCCTCAAGCTCATCAGAACTTGATTCAATCGAACTACTTTTCAGACTAATGTTTTCAGCTTTAGCTTCCTCGAATGAATGAGAAAGCTTCATATACTCTTTGACCATGTCATTAAGTGCACTGACAAGATCTTCTCGTGTAAATTCAACGTTAGAGAAATTGAATACCTCGTCATCCTATGTCTGATCAGCCATAAGACTATGAACCTCCTCCTGTTCACTGTCGCTTGATGAGGAGCTGCTGGATGAGGATTCTGAATCAGTGTCCGCCCAGCTCTTGGTGCTTTCCTCAGCCACCAATACTTTACGATCATGCTTGCAGCTGGGTCTCTTGTCACCTCTCATCCTCATCCGCCTATCCTTGGATCTATCCTTGGATCTCTCAACATCTCTCTCTTCTGTCTTGTCTTCTCGCTTGTATCAATCCTCCTTGTCATCACTCCTGTATCTATCATCTGATCTCTTGTCATCTCTGGATCTGTCCTCCTTTCTTGGCCTATTGCAATCAACTGCAAAGTGCCCTGGACGATCACAGTTATAACATTTCATATCAGAAACTGTTTTATCAGATTTATTGAAATTATTGTAAGGAGAGGAAGGGTTGAAAGATCTTCTCAAGTATTTCCCAAACTTCTTAACGAAGAGGGACATGACGTCGTCACTGAGTTGATCAGCTGATTTGCTTGTGCTTGGAGAGCACTGTTCAGTGGTTGTGGTTGCTGCTAATGCTTTTGTTTGTTGGGAGGTAGATGGCGCTTCAGATCTTGTTTCGAGTTCAAACTCATATGCCTTCAGATTTGCGAATAGGTCATGAAGCTCCAGTTTGTTCAAATCCTTTGATTCCCTCATAGCCATAGTCTTCACATACCACTCTCTTGGTAATGCTCTCATCACCTTCAGTGCTAACTCTCTGTTGATATACTCTTTGCCAAGACTGTTCAACTCGATGACGACTGCACTGAAGCGCTCGTCAAATTCAGTCATTGTTTCTCCATCCTTCATTTTGATGGACTCAAACTTCTGATGAGCCACCGTCAGCTTTTTCTCCTTCGTCTCGTCACTACCCTCATAGATTTGAGTCAGCTTTTCGAAATGTCTTTCGCTGTGGCGCAGGTTTTGATTTTGCTGAACATGTTTTTGTCCTTGTCCAGCGTCTTGTTAAGGATGTCCCTGGCCATATTATCCAGGTTAGCTTTCTTATTATCTTCACTTGTATACTCATGTCTGGCCTTCTCAAGGAATTGAGGCTCGCCATTGGATATAGCAAACGCTAGATTGGGCTTCATAATCTTCAGCGGCCCTTCAGTGAGGACCACCCACATTTCATCATCTAGGGCAGCCAGATGCGCTTGCATACGTATCTTTCAGTCGTCATAGTCTTCTCTGGAAAACAGAGGAATCTTGTTGTGAGAAGTAGACATGATAGAGTATGATAATGCACAAAAGATAACTGTTCAATACTGAGATACACAGGCTCTGATACCAATTTATAGTCCCAAATACGATCAATGTGGTTCGAAAAACAGTTGCAAGAGTTCAGAAGGGGGGGGTTGAATGAACTCTTGGTATTTTCAAATTTTCGAAACCTTTTAAAAAAAGTTTTACAAGCACTGCTTAACTTAAATCCGAGTTACCAGATTTAAGGATCTCAGTTTAATCAAATATCTTGGCCAACAAAATATGTGCGGAAAAAGACCAAAAGATTTGTGAACAGATAGCTCAATGAATAAGTAAATGCATAAAGTAAATAGCAAGGGTCGAGAATTTGTTTCTGGAAGTTCGGATATAAATACCCTACGTCTCCCCTTCTTACTTTTCAGGAAGGTTTCACTAGAAGAATTGATGAGTGTAGTCCTTCTACAAACACCCGATCACCGAGCCTCGCTCTAGGTGAACTCCTAGCAACACCACAATCTAAAGCGCAGACGCAGCTGCTGGTTTTACAAGAGAATGAAATTTTTTGAACGGATTTTAAGGAGCACGTTTGTTACTGACACAATCGAATGATATAACAATGATATAACAATGAAATACAACACTATTGAGACTGTAAAATCTTCTGGTTTCTAAAACGTAGAAACTCGATTCAACAAGTGAACCAGAAGATGACTCGAAGGTTTATCTTATGAAGATCAACGGTTTTGTTCTTCGAGTGTTTGAGCTTTTTGAATATGGATTCTGTAGAGTATAAGCTCAAGAAAGGTTGAGACTTAAAATCAGCAGAGTAACGGCAAGAAAACAATAGCGAGCGTTAGAGAGTTCTTCAATCCAAACTTCTGCTATTTATAGTCTTCGATCTCAACTGTCATTAATTTCTTCAAAGGCAACAAAATCTCCTTTTGAATTTCTGCCAATTTGTACGCCGTAAATCCTGCTCCACCAAGAGGCAATCGCACAATATCAGAGAAAATTTGTCTTCTTTCCATATTTGTGCAAACGCCGTAAACCGCCCTCTGAAACAGTGTACTGTATGCCTAACATAGTACTGAAATTTGTCTCCTCATTTAAAGCACATGTACGATTCAATCTCCACCTTTGCTTTCCTCTGATATGAACGTTTGAATCGAGCGAGCGATTATGCAACCTCTGAAAGATACGCAACTGCTGATAGCTATAAGTGTCTCCCTTACTGCTGGTTACAACGGTTAAGAGAAGCATCGACTGAATCAAAAGAATACTGTAGCCATCTGCTGATTACTTTAGCCATCTGCTGATTTAACAACGCAACCTCCAACGACTGAATTTTAGCTCTAGTCCAATACGTTGTCGTTATAACTTATTTGAACGCTGTCGTTTTGACTAATCCAAACGCTGTTGTTTTGCAATTCTTAACAAAACACGCTAACTCTCAAATGCTTGCGTCACTGAACCTAATACAACTGCTGATTTGCCCTGGAAGAATCTACCTGCTGGTTACCTCTGAAAAGTTCTACTGCTGAAAATAAACTTAAAACTGATCTGCTGAATACTTTCATCTGCTGAATTCTTCCATTTGTTGAAAATCAACCCATCGACTAAAGATGTTCTGCTGTAGAATTCATTGGCTGATTTTCCAGTAGAAATTAGTCTTATTTTGTTATCACCAAAACTAATAAATTTTATCCTAACAGCAATGCTTCGGTTCTTGAACATAAATAAGAGAGCACCGGAGACAGATCTGGTATGAAATAAAATCATGCGGAAAACACCAGAACTGAATCCTAAATTTTAAAACTACTAGGCGCAAACAGATTCTTTAAAACCAATGTTAATGTGACAGTGCATGTGGAATCTGTTTGCTATGCGTGTGCTAAATTAAATGCATATGTGCAAGTACTGTAATTAAAAGAATACAATACACCGCGATTTGTTTCTGGAAGTTCGGATCTAAATATCCTACGTCTCCCCTTCTTCCAAATCTGGAAGGCATCCACTAGAAGAATTTTATCCACAGACCCAATCGAATTTGGGACTTACCTACTGCCCAAATTTGAACTCCTAGAACTACACCAGCCCTCAGCTGTGTCACTAAATCACTTGTTTTACGCCTCTGTGAGAAAGGCTACAGACACAGAGTTTTACGTTTTCGTGCTTGGATGGGATCTGGTTTTGCATTTTGGTTTTGATTCACTCACTATACAATTTTGAACATATCTCATGAATGTGTGAGTGAATCTCTGTGTGTGAGATTTTTACAGTGAACGCTCAACTTTCGAAATAAGGAAATCTCACACACTTGGAAAGTTGCTCTACAAAAGCTGATTTTGACTTAGCAGTCGACACTAGCGATAAGCTCCTCTCTAATGGTGGTCGACTGCTTCGTCTCTCTGTTTTTCTTCCCTCTTTCTTTTCTCTTGTTTTCCCAGCGTCATCGTCTTCAATAGCGCTTCTTGTATATATAGCTTCCCCCAGAGATATAGCCGTTAGACAGTAGATTCAAAACCCTTTCTGCGCTTGTCAAGGCTAATTTGTCGTCTTTCCAAATATGTGTAAACACCATGAATCATTCTCTGTATATTGTACTATTTCCCAGAATAGTACTGATCTTGTCCCCTTGAATTAGGGCATTTGCATGACTCAATTTCAGCCATTGATTCTTTCCCTTTTAAATGGTTGATTGCGTCCCAACAGCTGAATGTACTCCAACAACTGAATGTACTCCAACAGTTGATTGTTGTTAACAACTGAAATATTCCAACAGCTGATTATTCCAAAATCAACATCTGAATAAGCTCAGCAGTTGACTACTGATTCGTCAACTGCTTCGCTTCTTATTTACTGTTGAATTCATCTTATCTACTGTTGATCTTCTCTATGTTCAAATCTCTACAGTTCGTAAGATTTCTAGTGTTCATCAGATTTCTACTGTTCATCAGCTTTCTACTGTTCATCAGCTTTCTCTCCTTCTGTGACGCCCGCACCCACGGGAATCACGAATTGGGGTAAATAAAAATTTTCAAATAAAAAGAAGGGTTAAAATACAATTTGTTATAAGCTGTATTTCGTATAACTTCAAAATAAATAGAAAATGCGAAGACAATTCTAACAGACACTCAAATGCGCGCCAACTACTGGAAACATTTGCGGAAAAACAGACTTCATTAATAACTGCAATTGCGATTTACAACAGCTGATATTCTATATAAATGTACAACTGTTGCAACTGATTTAATACAGTGTTTCTAATACAAGATAACATCAACTGGAAACACGGAAAACGCTAGACTTGACAAACACACACCACCCAGCAGCTGATTCAAGTTTCACCTTTTGTTCGTTCTCCAGCTGTCGCACCTGCACCATTTTAAAAGCTAGTGAGCCTAGGGGCTCAGCAAGTAAAAACCTGAATAATAACAAGTTTAAATACGCATGTGGACTTCTGATCTATACATAAGTTAAAGGAATGTCAATGCATAAACATTTCTTTATACATCGTTTCTTTCATACACTGGGAGACAGGGAATAATAGCCCAAATCTCAATCATCATCAATATTTTCTTTAGATTTCTGGTACAGAAGCTCCCTATTCAGGTCCGTGTTGCACTTTGATCAAAATGACTTCCGATATCAGTTTTAGAATATAGCTCATATTAAAGGGCAGCCGACATCTGGACGACTACTCACCCTTCTCGTTGGTGACCATCAGTCGACTATGCCATAGTCTTAAAATAAACTTTTGTTCCTTTAACATCTTTCGTAAAACTTTCTTTCTTAAAATCCTGGGGTTCCATCATTTAAAACTCTCGCTTCCATTTTCAAGACTTTACTGATTATCGAGTTCAGCTTTGGAAACATAACATTGACATGAGACTAGTCGAAAGAGAAAGCAGTCGCAAAGAATAGGAACCAGTCGAAAGAATAAAACCAGCCGCAAGTTCTTTGCATTTAAAACAAATGTATTTAATAAAACGGCGTCGTTAGCGCGTCAACCAGCTGCAAGGAAAAGCGCTAAACAACCAGTCGCAAGAATAGCGCTATCATATATAAAACCAGACGCAAGACTAATACCAGCTGCAATGGAAAGTACCAGTCGCAAGACTAACACCAGCTGCAATGAACAGTACCAGTCGCAAGACTAATACCAGCTGCAATGAACAGCAACAGTCGCAAGACTAATACCAGCTGCAATGAACAGTACCAGTCGCAAGACTAATACCAGCTGCAATGAACAGTACCAGTCGCAAGACTAATACCAGCTGCAATGAACAGTCCCAGTCGCAATACTAACACCAGCTGCGATGAACAGTACCAGTCTCAAGACTAATACCAGCTGCAATGAACAGTACCAGTCGCAAGAATAGTACTTATAGAAGTAAACGACGTATCTGCTGGTATGTTTCTAGGAAATGCAACTGCTGAAATGAACAATGCAACTACTGATTTTACGAAAACAACGCAACTGCTGAAATATTATAATGGAATGCATCTGCTGGAATTTGACTTGATAATTGTAATATCAAAACACCAACTACGCTATCAGCCGTTGCCTATCGAACCAGACTTCATACTGATTCAACTAGCAAATACCGATTACACAGTTATCAAATTCTGATATTACAACTTTTGAAAGAATAACATTCATAAACATTCTGGAAAACAGTTTGAAGCATCAAAACCTCAATTTGAACCCATCTTTCTTTCCTTTTCATGCATAATTCATTTCAAACATGAACTTTAAACATACTGTAACACATATAAGCAAAAAGACTTAGAAACATCAATATATGCTTCAAATGGTGAGTCAAAAATCAGTTTTTACTTGCCTTAAACGAAGCTTTGAAACTGTGAGGAATCAGATTTCAAGAATTGTGATTAATCAGATTTTGGGATTAGATTAGTCACGAGAATTATGATTTTCGGATTTTAGACTTTCGATTTTTGGTGAAATCTGATTTGAGAAAATTCAGATCTCTAGTTGGAGTTGTCCAGATTTTAGTTCGGGTTTATCGGCTGAAATCTGGTTGAAAATTGGGATCGAATTTGTTAGATTTTGATAGAAATCTTGTTCCCTGAGTGTTAGCGTGTTTTGCCGCGAGAAGTAGGTAAAACACTGCGTTTTGGTGAGATCTGTTTAGTTGAGAGTGCAGCGTTTTCTTTTCGCATTTTCAGATGTCAAAGATTGGTCAACGGAACTATAGCGAGTGATCGCTGGATTGAGAGATGTGGTTTCGTTGTATTGAACGCAGGTGATTGTTCACGTGTAGAAATCTGGTAGCGCTAGTGTGTGACGTAAGCAGATTTCATGTGTTGGTCAACATGTGAGAGTTGACATATGGTGTTGAGTTTTCGAATGTTGTGGTTTGAAGTGAGATCTGTTTCGTTGTGCGACGTCATTTGGATTAGTGGCTACGTCGTCGTTTTAGAATTTTGCGTTGCTAAGGCGCAGAGATCTGTTTTAGTGGTAGCGCTGAGATCTGTTTTGAGCGCTAGCGTTGTGTTATGGAGGAGAGATCTGTTTTGAGCAGAGCGACGTCGTTCCCTTTAGTTGCTGCGTCGTCGTTTTGTAATCCTCAGCGTTTAGCGTGTTTTGTATTGCGCGAGCGAGGGATCTGGTTTGTGTTACCGTTGGAGAGACCATATGTCACCGAAACGCTGTCGTTTTGACTTGTGAGCGAGCGTTTATTGTTAACGCTGGGATCTGGTGGTTGTTAGAGTTGTTTGAGAAATCTGTTTGACGCTATTTCTCGTTTCAGGGATCTGTTTTTGTCGGTGTTGGACTTTGATAGTTGCGTTTGAATTGAGGATTTAAATGCAAGTGTTGAGTTACACTTAGAGCATTTTAGACCCGATATTTCATATCCTCTTCTCTATTGAAACCCTCGACCGACACTGTTCATTCGAACATTTATTCCATCCATTTCTATCGATTCCAGTCTCTGTTTTTGAAGATCTTGGTGGCGCTGGACTCCCCTAGCTTAGCTCTTTCGTTTGCTACCCATTATAGAACCTGAATTAGCATCGGAGAAGAAGAGCGAAGCTGCTGCATCTTCGTACCGTGTAGTCCGTTGGTTCTCCTGCTAGCGTAAGCTTTTGGGTGAGCATTGCTCGTTGTTTAGAGTCTTAATCTTGTAGTTAATACCTATGTAGATGTGTAGAGCTTGAGTTCAGTTCTGGCCGTAGGTGTTTAAGGGTTGATGTTTAGATTTGAGCTAAGATATTAGCTACATTGCACAGATTTCAGTTCCTTGAAGCTTCTGTCGTGAATTTCAAACCAGGAGAAATATGGTTGCGTTAGCCGTGAGTTCTGCCGTGCCCTGTATTGAATCCGTGAGGTAGAATTCTGAGGATTGAGGTACGAATTGAGCAGCTCTTAATGGCTTGAAGCGTGAACATGGCTGTATTTTCCTGCTATGAAATCTGTTGGCCTGTTGCTGGGATTGCTACGTGAAACAGTGTGTGGAACTGATTGATTTACATGCTGTTTTATGGTATTGATTGTATGCATTGTGCATTTGATATTGATTGTCATACATGCATACATCTTGAGCCTGATTGACAGATTGATTGACGACCTGATTGAGAGCCACGCTGTGACTTTCCGACTGAGTTGTCGTGCCTGAAAAGTCCAACGCTATCATCAGAGTGGTGACGAACGGATTCGAGTGTCTACCACCGAGTTGTGATTGGTTGATGGACCCTGAAGATCACGAACCGATGATTTCCACCGGCTGACTTGCTGTGCGTGGTATAGAGGCTCGACAGATTTGATTGCCAGTTGACTTACTGGTCTCGCTATCCGATTCCTTGATAGCCCTCATGCATTCATAGCATTGATTTATAGCATGTTGCATGTTTAGCTATTTTGATTAGCTCTTCGTACTGAGGCTTGACCTCGTATTTTGTTTTCCTGCTTTTGTGTCTTGGGTCTGTGTTGCCCATTTGCAGGTTCATCACGTAACCAAGCTGGACAGAGGAAGTTCAGCTGGTCGATCCCTGTTTCCTTGAGTCCCAGTCTATTTTATTATGTATTGAACCGAGGGATGCCCCGTGTTTTTATGTATTGGGGATCTGTATTTGATTTTATATGTTGTTGTTACCTGGTTGCATAAGTTTGAGTTAACTGATATTTTGATTATTGATATTTTGAATGCATGTGTTTGAGTTCAGGCCCAAACTATTTCGAAAAATTTTTAATCCCTGATTTTATGCTTCCGTGTTTATGCGTTTATTATGTGTTGATTGTGAAAAATTAGCACGGGGCCTGACATTTTTGGTATCAGAGATAAACTGGGATAAGCTCGATTTCTTTTGATCACACTCGAGTCTAGGCACAGAGTTTTGATTTAATTTTTGATTGACTCTGTGACCTATGTGATCTTTTATCTGTTTCTATGCTATATCTATCTGCTGTAAGATCTTACCTCTAGACTTGTTTAGATGCCGCCGAGAAGAGGAAGAGGTAGGACGACTAGACGTACTGAGGAGGAGTCTAGGGTAGGTAGTAATGATGATGTTCATCAGGTCGAGGATGTTACTAGACAGATAGGCGGGATGGAGTTGGTCCTAGCTAGGTTTCAGCGGACGAACCATCCGACGTTTTCTGCAGCAGAGGGTGGTGCGATGGCTGAGGCTTGGTTAACGCAGATGGAGGAGTTGTTCGATACTCTGGAGTACGCTCCCGAGAAAAGACTGAAGCTGGCGGTGTTGCAACTGAGAGACAATGCACAGCGCTGGTGGAGGGGTACTTCCCGTATCCTTCGTGACAGTGGGGCTGTGATCACATTGGAGAGCTTCTGTGAGGCCTTTCGACAGGAGTATACCCCGGAGTCCTTATATAACAGCCGGGAGCGGGAGTTCGATAATCTGAGGCAGGGCAGCATGCGGGTGGCTGAGTATTCCCGACAATTTTCTGTGCTTTTGGTCTATGTGCCACACGTTGCCAACCAAAAGAGGACGAAGAGGAACAATTTTTTGAAAGGCTTGAGGCCTGATTTGTACCGGATGGTTTTGTATGGTTCGCCTGCGACCTATATTGATGCGGTGAACCGAGCGGTGGATATTGAGGAGAGTTTGATGGAGGTTGAGGCTCCGATTCAGCTGACTACTAGACGCACCTATCAGCCTGTTCAGGATGCGTCGCAATCTTTCTATTCTCCTCAGGAGTCGCAGCAGTAGCAGCAGTCGAACCGCCAGAGATTTCGACCTCTAGGGAAACAGTTCAAGAAGAAGGCGGATTCGAGTTCCTCTGGTTCCATGAGTTCTGGTTCTGGTAGTGGTTCTGGCAGCGGTTCTAGTGGCATGTCTTGTGGACAGTGCGGAGAGAGGCATTCGACTTTGCAGTGTCGTGGAGTTCAGGGGTCCTGCCGTAACTGTGGACAGCCAGGACACTTCCTTAGAGTGTGTCCTCTGTTGAGGGGTCAGTCTTCAATTCCTTCGCAGCAGGGATCAGCTGGTGGTTCATCTCCGAGACCACAGTTTCCTGCCCCTACTCAGCGATCTGGATTTCAGCCTAGTGGACCGTCTAGGTTTGGAGCACCTCAGAGACCTCAGTTCCAGATTCCCCAGCAGGCTCAGGTGAATGCCTTGACTAGAGAGCAGGCTGAGGAGACGCCTGGCATGGTGATTGGAGGTACATGCTTTTATTTTTGATTTTCCTGCGAAAGTTTTATTTGACACTGGTGCATCACACTCTTTTATTTCTGAGATGTTTGTGTGTGATCATGGGTTGAGTTCTTCCCCATTGTGTGATGTTGTTTCCTTGTCTACCCCTACTGGTGTGAGTTTGTGGTCTCGTGAAGTGGTGTTGGATTGTGTGCTTCGATTTGATGAGCACGTTTTGGTGTCCAATCTGATTGTTTTGGGAATGAGAGATTTTGATTGCATCTTGGGGATGGACGTGTTGTCTAGCTATAAGGCTACGGTTGATTGTTTTCATGGTGTGGTGAGATTTCGCCCTGACTCGGGAGAAAAGTGGGATTTCTACGGTGCTGATTCATGCCCGAAGATTCCGCTGGTTTCCGCCATGGAGATGTTTAGCCTGCTATAGCTAGGTAGTTCCGGATTCATGATTTACGCGCTGGACGTTTCCCAAGAGCAGCGATTGGAGTTGAGCGACATCCCGATCGTCCGAGAGTTTCCCGACGTGTTTCCAGATGAGATCCGTGGATTCCCTCCGAGACGTGAGATCGACTTCAGCATTGAGTTGGTGCCCGGTACTGCCCCAATCTCTAGAGCTACGTTTCAGTTGGCGCCTGCATAATTTAAAGAGCTCAAGGATCAGTTGAGAGATCTCTTGGAGAAGGGCTTCATTAGACCGAGTATGTCGCCTTGGGGAGCTCCGATTCTTTTTGTGAAGAAGAAGGATGGGTCTATGAGGATGTGCGTGGACTTCCGGCAGTTGAATAAAGCGACGATGAAGAACAAGTATCCTTTGCCGAGGATTGATGACTTGTTCGATCAGTTCCAGGGATCGGTCGTTTACTCGAAGATTGATTTGCGCTCTGGTTACCACTAGTTGGGGATTAGAGACGCTGACGTGGCGAAGACAGCTTTCCGAACTAGATATGGGCATTATGAGTTTCTAGTCATGCCGTTTGGATTGACGAATGCCCCAGCTTGTTCATGGATTTGATGAATCGCGTCTTCATTGAGTATATCGAACGGTTCGTAATCCTCTTCATAGATGACATCCTGGTGTACTCGAGGAGCTTGAGGGAGCATAAGGAGCATCTGAGACAGGTGTTGCAACGATTGAGAGACTCGACTTTATGCCAAGTTCAGCAAGTGTGAACAGCTTGTTCATGGATTTGATGAATCGCGTCTTCATTGAGTATATCGAACGGTTCGTAATCCTCTTCATAGATGACATCCTGGTGTACTCGAGGAGCTTGAGGGAGCATAAGGAGCATCTGAGACAGGTGTTGCAACGATTGAGAGACTCGACTTTATGCCAAGTTCAGCAAGTGTGAATTTTGGCTAGATCGGATTATCTTTTTGGGTCATGTGATTTCAGAACAAGGGATTTCGGTAGATCCGAGTAAGGTCGAAGCAGTTCTTAACTGGGAGAGACCTAGAAATGTTTCTGAGATACGTAGTTTCTTAGGATTGGCTGGCTATTACAGGCATTTTATCGAGAAGTTTTCTTCGATAGCCAGGCCTCTGACTCAGTTGACTCAGAAGGATAAGAGATTTGTGTAGACTGATGAGTGCGAGAACAGTTTTCAGACGTTGAAGGAAAAGTTGACTACTGCTCCTGTGTTGGCTTTACCGTCTGGATCTGGAGGTTTCGTGGTGTGCTCCGATGCTTCTCTGAATGGTTTAGGATGTGTTCTGATGCAAAACGGGTACGTGATTGCCTATGTGTCTCGACAGTTGAAGCCTCACGAGACGAGGTACCCTGTGCATGATTTGGAGTTGGCTGCGATAGTGTTTGCCTTGAAGATTTGGCGACATTATATGTATGGTGAAGAATTTGTGGTGTACACCGACCACAAGAGTCTGAAATATATCTTCACACAGTCCGATTTGAATATGAGGCAGCGAAGATGGATGGAATTGCTCAAGGAATTTAACTGTGAGATTCAGTATCATCCTGGGCGGATGAACTCAGTTGTCGACGCATTGAGTAGGAAGACCCAGCCTGTGATGCTTTCGTCTTTGAGTGTCTCAAAATTCTATGAGCAATTGAGTACGTCCGGCTGGAGATTTCAGCCGAGTGATCAGTACTTCTTGTTTTCTACGATTCAGGTTGAGCCACAGATTTTGTATGACATCAGGGAGGCGCAGAGGACTGATCCCTATATACATGAATTGAGGATTAAGGCCCAGAATGGTCAGTCTGATGATTTCTCTGTTTATTCGGATGGATGTCTGAGATTTCGAGGGAGAATAGTTGTTCCGAACCTGATTGAATTGAAGGAGGCCATCATGAATGAAGCGCATTGTATCAGGTATAGTGTGCATCCGGGTGAAAGGAAAATGTATCATGCCTTGAAGTCTCACTATTGGTGGGCAGGTATGAAGAGCGACATTTTGGCTTTTGTCGCGAGATGTCTGAATTGCCAGCAGGTCAAGGCTGAAAGGATGAGACCTGGTGGATTGCTGCAGAGTTTAGAGGTGCCCCAGTGGAATTGGGAGCACATCGCCATGGATTTTGTGACTCATCTACCTCGATCGAGCAGGGGATGCGATGCTATTTGGGTTGTGATCGATAGACTTTCAAAGTCAGCCCATTTCATTCCCTATGATGTGAGGTGTTCTATGAAGAAAATGGCGAAATTGTACATCGATCATGTGGTTAGATTACATGGAGTTCCGGTTTCGATAGTGTCCGATAGAGATCCGAGGTTCACTTCTCGATTTTGAAAGAGTCTGCAAGCAGCTATGGGTTCGAGGTTGGCTATGAGTACAGCCTATCACCCACAAACAGACGGACAGTCTGAGCGGCCTATCCAGACTTTAGAGGATATGCTGCGTGCAATTGTAATGGATTTCAGCGGTGGCTGGCAGGATTCGCTATCTTTGTTTGAGTTTTCATATAACAACAGCTACCAGGTGACTATCGGAATGGCTCCGTTTGAGGCGTTGTACGGTCGAAAGTGCAGATCCCCGATTTGTTGGGGAGAAGTTGGAGAGAGACAGCTTTCTACACCGGAGTTTGTGCAGCACATGAAGGATCATATTGATTTGATTCGGAGTAGAATGAAAGCTGCTCAAGACCGTTTCTCTAGCTATGCTAACAGAAGACGTCGATCGTTAGAGTTTGAGATTGGCGATCATGTGTTTCTCAAGATTTCTCCTTTCAAGAGCGTGATGCGATTCCGATTTAAAGGCAAATTGGCTCCCAAATTCTTTGGTCCCTTTGAGATCGTTGAGCGGATTTGACAATTGGCTTATAGATTGAGGTTGCCCGAGGAGCTAGCAGCGATGCATGATATCTTTCATGTGTCTATGTTGAGAAAATATGAGCCAGATCCGTCCCATGTTTTGAGAACCGACGAAGTTGAGCTGGATTCTGCATTGAGCTATGTTGAATATCCAGTGCAGATTCTGGATAGGAAGGAGAAGAAGCTGAGGAACAAAGTGATTCCGTTGGTGATGGTCCAATGGAGCAAGCATGGCCGAGAAGAAGCAACCTGGGAAGTTGAGGAAAAGATGACCAAGACTGGCCTCATCTGTTTGAACACTGACAGTGCAGATTTTTCCAGGTAAATTGCTGGTTTTTGCTTCGAATTTGAGTAGTGTTTGTGTTGTTTTGCATGTTTGATTGTTTCTGCCCTTGTTTGCCTTTGATTTCGAGGACGAAATCTCTTAAGGTAGGGAGAATGCGAGGAATCAGATTTCAAGAATTGTGATTAATCGGATTTTGGGATTAGATTAGTCACGAGAATTAAGATTTTCGGATTTTAGACTTTCAATTTTTGGTGAAATCTGATTGAGAAAATTCAGATCTCTAGTTGGAGTTGTCCAGATTTTAGTTCGGGTTTATCGGGTGAAATATGGTTGAAAATTGGGATCGAATTTGTTAGATTTTGATAGAAATCTGGTTCCCTGAGTGTTAGCGTGTTTTGCCGCGAGAAGTAGGTAAAACGCTGCGTTTTGGTGAAATCTGTTTAGTTGAGAGTGCAGCGTTTTCTTTTCGCATTTTCAGATGTCAATGATTGGTAAACGGAACTGTAGCGAGTGATCGCTGGATTGAGAGATCTGGTTTCGTTGTATTGAACGCAGGTGATTGTTCGTGTGTAGAAATCTGGTAGCGTTAGTGTGTGACGTAAGCAGATTTCATGTGTTTGTCAACATGTGAGAGTTGACATCTGGTGTTGAGTTTTCGAACGTTGTGGTTTGAAGTGAGATATGTTTCACTGCGACGTCGTTTGGATTAGTGGCTACGTCGTCGTTTTAGCATTTTGCGTTGCTAAGGCGCAGAGATCTGTTTTAGTGGTAGAACTGAGATCTGTTTTGAGCGCTAGCGTTGTGTTATGGAGGAGAGATCTGTTTTTATCTAAGCGACGTCGTTCCCTTTAGTTGCTGCGTCGTCGTTTTGGAATCCTCAGCGTTTAGCGTGTTTTGTATTGCGCAAGCGAGGGATCTAGTTTGTGTTACCGTTGGAGAGACCAGATGTCACCGAAACGCTGTTCATTTTGACTTGTGAGCGAGCGTTTATTGTTAACGCTGGGATCTGGTGGTTGTTAGCGTTGTTTGAGAAATCTGTTTGATGCTATTTCTCGTTGCAGGGATCTGTTTTTGTCGGTATTGGACTTAGACAGTAGCGTTTGGATTGAGGATTTAAATGCAAGTGTTGAGTTACACTTAGAGCATTTTAGACCCGATATTTCTTATCCTCTTCTCTGTTGAAACCCTCGACCGACACTGTTCATTCGAACATTTATTCCATCGATTTCTATCGATTCCAGTCTCTGTTTTTGAAGATCTTGGTGGCGCTGGACTCCCCTAGCTTAGCTCTTTCGTTTGCTACCCATTAGAGAACCTGAATTAGCATCGGAGAAGAAGAGCGAAGCTGCTGCATCTTCGTACCATGTAGTCCGTTGGTTCTCCTGCTAGCGTGAGCTTTTGGGTGAGCATTCCTCGTTGTTTTGAGTCTTAATCTTGTAGTTAATACCTACGTAGATGTGTAGAGCTTGAGTTCAGTTCTGGCCGTAGGTGTTTAAGGGTTGATGTTTAGATTTGAGCTAAGATATTAGCTACATTGCATAGATTTCAGTTCCTTGAAGCTTCTGTCGTGAATTTCGAACCAGGAGAAAGCTGGTTGCTTTAGCCGTGAGTTCTACCGTGCCCTGTATTGAATCCGTGAGGTAGAATTCTGAGGATTGAGGTACGAATTGAGCATCTCTTAATGGCTTGAAGCGTGAACATGGATGTATTTTCCTTCTATGAAATCTGTTGGCCTGTTGCTGGGATTGCTACGTGAAACAGTGTGTGGAACTGATTGATTTACATGCTGTTTTATGGTATTGATTGTATGTATTGTGCATTTGATATTGATTGGCATACATGCATACATCTTGAGCCTGATTGAAAGATTGATTGACGACCTGATTGAGAGCCACGTTCTGACTGGCCGACTGAGTTGTCGTGCCTGAAAAGTCCAACGCTATCATCGGAGTGGTGACGACCGGATTCGAGTGTCTACCACCGAGCTATGATTGGTTGATGGACCCTGAAGATCACGGACCAATGATTTCCACCAGCTGACTTGCTGTGCGTGGTATAGAGGCTCGACAGATGTGATTGCCAGTTGACTTACTGGTCTCGCTATCCGATTCCTTGATAGCCCTCATGCATTCATAGCATTGATTTATAGCATGTTGCATGTTTAGATATTTTGATTAGCTCTTCGTACTGAGGCTTGACCTCGTATTTTGTTTTCCTGCTTTTGTGTCTTGGGTCTGTGTTGCCCATTTGCAGGATCATCAGGTAACCAAGCTGGACAGAGTGGAAGTTCAGCTGGTCGATCCCCGTTTCCTTGAGTCCCAGTCTATTTTATTATGTATTGAACTGGGGGATGCCCCGTGTTTTTATGTATTGGGGATCTGTATTTGATTTGATATGTTGTTGTTACCTGGTTGTATAAGTTTGAGTTAACTGATATTTTGATTATCGATATTTTGAATGCATGTGTTTGATTTCAGGCCCAAACTATTTCGAAAAATTTTTAAGCCCTGATTTTATGCTTCCGTGTTTATGCGTTTATTATGTGTTGATTGTGAAAAATTAGCACGGAGCCTGACAGCAACAGCATACTTATAAAATTTAGTAAAATCCCCTTCATCTCATTTTAATTTGTAAAACACCAAATTTTTTCAAAAGAAATCATTTGTCCTTCTTAAAAGTACTTCCAATCAATTTAAAACCAGCTCATGTATCGCTCTTGGAGTCATCTGCTGGAACCAGCCGCGATGCATCTTATGTTCTGAAATCAATGAAGCAAATACATAACATTTAAAATTGCCATTTTGGCCCATGAGATTAATAAAATGCATAAATGTGGTCCTATGGATTTTGGGGCGTTACAACTCTACCCTCCTTATTGAAATTTCGTCCTCGAAATTTACGTACCAAATAAATGTGGGTAAAGGGAAAGAATATCAGCTTCTGTCTCCCAAGTTGCTTCTCGCTCCAACTGATTAGACCATTGTATCTTAACCATAGGAATACTACGGTTTCTTATTTTTCTAATTTCTCGGAGGAGAATTCTTTCTGGTCTTTCTTCATAACTTAAATCTGGTGCTAATTGGATTGGTTCATGACTTAGCACATCCGAAGGATTGGGAATATATTTCCTCAAAGCTGATATATGGAAAACATTGTGCACTGCTGACAGCTGCGGTGGTAGTGCTAATCGATAGGCTAAAGTTCCTATCTTCTACAAAATTTCATATGGTCCAATATACCTTGGACTCAACTTTTCTTTCTTTCCAAAACGCATAACTCCTTTCATTGGAGCTATTCTCAAAAATATGTGATCACCTATCTCAAAATTCAGTTCCCTTCTTCGATTATCTGCATAACTTTTCTGTCGGCTTTGAGCTGCTTTCATTCTTTCTCTTATTTTTCTAACAGCTGCTGCTGTTTGATCCACAACATCTGGTCCTAAACTAGCTCTTTCACCAACTTCATCCCAATGAAGTTGTGTTCTACACTTTCAGCCATACAAAGCTTCATATGGAGCCATTTGAATCGAAGCTTGGAAACTGTTATTGTAGGCAAACTCTACCAGTGGCAATTTCAAATCCCAACTTTCTGAAAAATCCACAATACAAGCTCTGAGCAAGTCTTCTAAAATCTGAATCACCCTTTCTGATTGTCCATCAGTCTAGGGGTGAAACGCAGTGCTGAACGTCAACTTTGTACCCATAGCTTTATGCAAACTTTTCCAAAAAGCTGATGTAAATTTAGGATCTCTGTCTGATACAATAGAAACTGGAACTCCATGTAGCCTCATTATTTCCTTAACATATAATTCTGCGTATCTGCTCACCTCATATGTTGTTTTAACTGGTAAGAAATGAGCAGACTTAGTGAGTCTATCAATTATAACCCAGATAGAGTTATATCCTTGAGAAGTCCTTGGTAATCTAGTTACAAAATCCATCGCTATACATTCCCACTTCAATTCTGGAATAGGCAGTGGTTTCAATAATCCAGCTGGTCGCTGATGTTCAGCCTTCACCAGCTGACACGTCAAACATTCAGCTACAAATCTAGCAACATCCCTATTCATTCCTGGCCACCAGTACATATGCTGGAGGTCCTTATACAATTTTGTACTTCCTGGATGTACTGAATATGGAGCTGTATGAGCTTCTTTCAAAAGATCGGCTCTTAAATCATCTACTTGAGGTACCCAGATTATGCCCAAATACCTAACAATTCCATCTTCTGAAAAATAGAGGCTGCTGCCTCTTTCTTTATCTTGTTTAACCCATTTCTTCAGTTGTTCATCTTGCAGCTGACCCGCTCGAATTTGGTCTATCAAATGTGATCTTACTGAGAGGTCTGCTAAAATTTTATTACTATTGCTGCTGGACGCTATCTCGAGTCCAAACCTTTCAATATCAGCTGCTAACGTGTCAGGCCTCGTGCTCTAAACAGAGTAAAATCATACAAAAACATGCGGAAGCTATCAAAAAACGGGTAAAATTTTCGCTTTTGGCCTGATGGTTTAAAACAATGTACTTTAAAATAAAGCGATGCTCAAAATATATCCCAGTTTATAAAAACAACCAACAATATAGCATACAACAATCATAACATGTATCAGACTCCAACTACTGGATACAATAACGAAGCGCAGGGCATCCCCCTGGCTAACTGATACATATATATATAAATATGCTATACGCAACTGGGACACGCTAACCACCTCCTGGGGCACCACCAGCTGGGTTAAAACCACGAACAGCTGTAAAACCTTGGTTCCCTGAAAACAACACAAACAAGGAAACAAACCAAGCCCCAGAGGGACATGGGGTCAAACCCCAGTACGGAGAGCAACAGATATAGCTAAAAGAATGCATAAGATAAATGCAGATGCTATGCATGAGACACCGGATAGCAACAGAAGGCTCGACCAACAAGGGAGCTAAGGAACTCAACCACAGCTCCAAGAATCTGCAACAACAGTGGCCACGGGGTGTGTTCACGGTGTGGTAATGAGCCACTCGCCGTGATACTACACCTGAATACCAGATGCACCAAACAACTCAACCTGTCGTTGCCTCGCCCATGAACTGTGGTAGTTAACCACTCGACGCATGTTGCTAACGAATCCCAGCAGGGAGATGAGAGTGCGGTATTGCCGCTCGCCCTCGCATCCTGGTAAGAATCAACAACAGCAATACAAGATACGAAACAATGGCTGCAACCGAAATATGAATGCAATATGGGAAATGCGTGTATGCATAAACATAGCGGCTAAAATCAACAGCAATCACATATGCACACATTTTTTGCATTCAATCTCACGCCAATTCCCAGCTACTTCAAGCTCAGATCCGTACCTTATACTTCTGTGTAATAATTATCACAACAAAGGTCCCGAGAAAGCTGAACAACAACCTGTCAAAGCACACAGGGGCATAAATCATCGGGACTCAAATACACAGAAGGTACTACCGGGAGTTACAACTCAACCAGCTATCAATCCCATCAATACCACTTAACAGGAAGCTTAAATCAACTTACTAAAGATAAGATCTTACAACAATTCGAAGCTACCTGCTCACAGCTAACACACGGTCAACACAGTAACTTCGCGACCTTGCTATAGCTAACAACAGCCTCCAAGAAAGGTATAAGATGGAAGAGCTTCTCAAGAGGAGTCCAACGCTACCTCACACGTACCAAAAAACAGCCGGAAACGATGGGAATTGCCGGAGAAAAGCTACGGTGAACAGTAACCTGGGGTTCGAAGCGAAGAACACAATCGGGGAAAATATTTCGCTAAGTATGGAATCTGGTGCTCGAAATCGAAGACCAACTCTTCCTTAAATACATCTCGCAAAAGCTGGTTAAACCATCCACCGACAAAACCATCAGGCACCAACAAACCATCGGCTGGTCGAACCCCGCAAGCATAATCCCAAACACACAAAACGACGTCGTAGGACACTACCTACGACTGGTTCTCAACCAAAAGCTGGACAACCAGACGACTGGTTTAAACATCACAGGAATTCTCCAAAATTTTTTACCAGCTGCAACATATAAAACGCAGCGTTGCAACTAATCAAAACGGCGTCGGACCGCTGACGTCATCAAATCTGGTCGATAACTCTCGCGCAATACCAGCTGCAAGCTACAGGAAACCAGACGTGAGCTACAGTAGAGTTGACCATCGTTGACGTTTGGACATCGAATATGCGCATCGACTGGTTCCTTAGAGCTAACCAAACGACGACGTTTCCTTCTCGAGCTACAGTGATGTTGACCCGCGTTGACATCTGCTTCGACTGAACAATCAGCAGGCACACACGCGACCAGATCTCACACCAGCGCTACACCAAAACGACGTCACTCCAAATTATTCAAACGACACCGTATCCAACCCGATACAAATTCACGCTAAGGCAACAACTGATATTACAAGCGCTACCAGATCTCTGCAAAACACGTTGCGACTGGTTTTCACTATTCAACCAGCTTTCACCAAAAACCTAAAAAATACGAAAACTCCCAGAATTGTTCTAGGTGAGGGATTTGACCCAAAAACACAACTTAAACATTCAAACAGAGATCTTAAACCACCAAGAATCTCTAAACCCCGATACATTCCAACAAATAATCTCTATACAAATTCAGGTCTCACATTTCTTCCCCACTAAAAAGGATTTCGTCCCCGAAATCAAACAACAATCTTGAAATACACACAGCAGCAAAATACAAACAGGAACTCGCCTAACACAAGGCCAAGAGTTCAAGATAACTGAGCAAACATATAAAAACAACTAGGGAAGAAATACAACCAAAGCTACAAACTACTGGAATTTAGCTCAACAGCTACTCAAACAGATGCGGCCACTCGCGCTGCATCTTTTATTCCAGCTCCCAAGTAGCCTCTTCCCTTCCATGTTTGCTCCACTGCACCATCACCAATGTAATGGTTTTATTTCTCAGTTGTTTCTCTTTTCTGCCAAGGATTTGCAAGGGATATTCCTGATAGCTCAACGACTGATCTAACTCCACCTCGTCAGTCCTAAGCACATGAGACGGATCTGGCTCATACTTCCTCAACATGGAAACATGAAAGACGTCATGAAGAGAAGACAACTCTGATGGCAACAACAGCCGATACGCCAAAGGCCCAATCCTCTCAAAAATTTCATACGGTCCGACGTAACGAGGGGCTAACTTTCCCTTATGTCCAAAGCGCATGACACTGCGAAATGGAGAAACTTTGAGAAATACACGATCACCAACCTGAAACTCAATAGGTCGACGCCTCTTATTCGCATAACTGGCTTGGCGATCCTGGGCAGCTTTCATCCGCTGTCTAATAAGATCCACATGATCTTTCATTTGCTGCACAAAGTCAGGGGCAGATAGCTGCTTCTCCCCAACTTCTTCCCAACATACCGGCGATCTGCACTTCCTGCCATACAAAGCCTCAAACGGCGCAATGCCAATCGTCACCTGATAGCTGTTATTATACGAAAACTCAACTAAAGACATCGCGTCTTGCCAGCTACCTCCTAAATCCAACACAACAGCTCGCAACATATCCTCCAACGTCCAGACTTCGACAGACGGTCTATAACCACCCAAATAGCATCGCATCCTCTGCTGGAACGAGGCAGATGCGTCACGAAATCCATAGCAATGTGCTCCCAATTCCATTGGGGCACTTCCAAACTCTGCAACAGACCACCAGGTCTCATCCTTTCGGCCTTAACCATCTGACAATTCAAACAACGAGCGACAAAACCAGCAACGACACTCTTTAGGCCAGCCCACCAAAAGTGCGGCTTCAAAGCATGGTACATCTTCCGTGCACCAGGATGAACACTATGTCTGCTACAGTGCGCTTCTCGAAGGATCTCCTCCTTCAAATCAATCAAATTGGGAACAACCAACCTGCCCCGGAGCAAACATCCATCGGAAGAGACTGAATAATCTTCAAGTTCGCCAGCCCTGACCTTTAACTTCAACTTGTGTATAGACGGATCAGTCCTCTGAGCTGCTCGAATAGTTGAAATAATCTGTGGCTCCATTTGGAACGATGAAACCACAGTGTTAAGATGCTCTTGATCCTTAGAGATGTACAACAACGCAAGCATCTCACTAGCCTTCCCGCTCAAAGCATCGGCCACTACGTTCGACTTCCCAGGCTGGTACTTGATCTCACAATCAAAATCTTTTAGCAGCTCCATCCAATTACGTTGTCTCATGTTCAGGTCAGGCTGAGAAAACAGATACTGCAAACTCTTGTGGTCGGAGTACACCACAAACTGCTCGCCATACAGGTAGTGACGCCAGATCTTCAACGCAAAGACCACCGCTGCTAACTCCAAATCATGGACTGGGTAACGAGTCTCGTGCGGTTAAAACTGCCGTGAGGCATACGCAATGACCCGACCATTTTGCATCAACACACAACCCAATCCATTGAGTGAAGCGTCAGAACAAACAACGAAACCACCTGAACCGAACGGCAGAGCCAACACAGGCGTAGTAGTCAGCTTTTCCTTGAGCAGTTGAAAGCATTCTCGCACTGCTCATTCCAAACAAACCTCTTGTCCTTCTGAGTTAATTGAGTCATCGGCTTTGCTATACTTGAGAATCCCTCAATGAAGCGACGATAATAGCCAGCCAGACCCAAGAAACTACGAATCTCGGAAAAATTCCTGGGACGCTCCCAGTTCAGAACGTCATCAACCTTGCTAGGATCCACCGAAATCCCCTCGGCTGAAATCAAATATCCCAAGAATACGACGCGATCCAACCAGAACTCGCACTTGGAAAACTTTGCATACAACTGCTGGTCTCTCAGCGTCTGAAGGACAATACGCAAATGCTCCTTGTGCTCCAAAGGAGTCTTCGAATAGACTAAGATGTCGTCAATGAACACGATCACAAACTGATCAATAAACTCGCGAAAACTCTGTTCATCAAATCCATAAAGACTGCAGGGGAATTCGTCAATCCGAACGGAATAACCAAAAACTCAAAATGCCCGTACCTCGTACGAAAAGCAGTCTTCGCGACATCTTTATCTCTCACCCTCTCAATCTTTGAATACACCGCAGAACCTTGCAACTGATCAAACAGATCATCGATTCTCGGCAACGGGTACTGTTCTTGACAGTGCTTTATTCAACTGGCAAAAATCAATGCACATCCGCATTGAGCCATCCTTATCTTCACAAACAAGATGGGCGCTCCCCTCGGCGACATACTAGGTCGGATAAAACCTTTCTCCAGCAAATCATCTAACTGCACCTTGAGTTCTCTCAACTCCGCAGGCGCTAGATGATAAGGAGCACGTGAAATCGGAGCTGTGCCAGGCACCAGCTCTATGCTGAAGTCAATCTCCCGCCTCGGAGGGAAACCAGAAATCTCCTCCGGAAACACATCGGGAAAGTGCCGCACTACGGTAACGTCACTGAGCTGAACACGGGAAGAAGAAGACGCATCCAACGCGTAGATCATAAAGCCAGCATTCCCCAAAGACAACAAGCTAAACATCTCCATAGCTGAGATCAACGGGATCTTCGATCTAGAATCCTGTCCGTAGAAGTCCCACTTCTCTCCAGATAAAGGCCTAAAGCGCACAATCCCATGGAAGCAGTCCACGGAGGCCCTATAGTTGGACAGCACATCCATCCCAACTATGCAATCGAAATCCCAAAGCATCAAACGGATCTAGTTCGCTAACAGGACATGCTCACCAAACCTCAACACACCATCCAACAAAACCTCCTGGGAGAACAAGCTCACACCACCAGGGGTAGACACGGAAACAGCATCGTGCAACGAAATGGTACACAGACCATGCTCAACAACAAACGAATCAGAAATAAACGAATGTGATGCACCGGTGTCAAACAACACACGCGCAGGAAAATCAAAAACAAGGCAAGTACCTGCGATCACCCGACTCGGTGTCTCCTCGGCCTGCTCCCTATTGATGGTGTTAACCTGAGCATGTTGGGGTCCTGAGAAGAATGGCTGAGACGACTGTCCGAACCGCGATGGACCAGGCTTCTGAAAAGGCCTAAACTGAGTCTCACCCAATCGGGGCTGCGGAAACTGAGGGGAACGACCCCTAGGCTGACCTCCACGACCCTGAGGCTGGGTCGCGGTCTGCTGTGATCCAGCTGATGGACATACTCTCGCAAAATTCCCGTACTGACCACAAAGGTTGCAGGAACCCTGCACACCAACACACTGGGTGGAAGGATGCTTTCCACCGCAAAACTCAGCCCGAGAACCACTACTACTCGAGCTGCCCGAACCAGAAGAGCCAGAACCCGACTTCTTCTTGAACGGCTGACCTCGGGGTCGGAACCTCTGACGGCCAGACTGTTGAGCCACCTGTGGCTGCTGCTGCTACTAGGGCTGATAGGCTGACTGGGAGGACTGTGAATACTGCGCTCCCTGAATAGCAGGACGACCACCCGGCACTGCCTGCTGCCTACGAGCACGACAAATACGTAAACCTTCCTCCATATCGATGGCACTGCCCACAGCCTCAGCGTAAGTCTTGGGCTTACTAGTCAAAACCATATGATACAACTCTTCATTCAAGCCCTCAAGAAATCGAGTTCGTTTGGCCCTCTCCTGGCCAGAGACATGGGGAACGTACGCCAACAGAGAAGAGAACTTCCTAGCATACTCCCGAACAGTCATGGAACCCTGTTCCAGATGGTCGAACTCTCGTTCCAGGGCGTTCACTTAAGACTCGGGTACATACTCCTGTCAGAAGGTCTCACAAAAACTGTCCCAAGAGATCCCAACACCGGTCTCTAAAAAGGTACTCGAAGCATTTCGCCACCAGCGCTCCGCCGCCTTCCTGAGCAAGAGGGTTGCCAAACTCAGCCGAAGATCATCATCATACTGCACCCGATCAAAAAGACCAATAATGTTCCGGAGCCACGAGTCTGCATCCTCACTGGACTCGTCACCATTAATGACTGGAGGGTTCTTCCGCTGAAACCGTGCTATAACAACATCCATCCGCTCCATCGGGGGAGGAAAGTCACCAACTTCCTCCTCCTCATCACTAACACGAGTATGACTGCGAGCACTACGCCTATCCTCATTCTGTCCTACTAATTGCTCAAACTGCCCCCTACCTCTACCACGACGTCTAGGCGGCATCTACGAAAACACTCAACAAGATCAAGCAAAACAGAACAGATATGGCATATATAGTATATAACACAGAAATATGCAGCATGTAGTCACATAACCAAGCACATACAACACGCCACACTGTGCCTAGACTCGAGTGTGAGCAAAGAAATCGAGCTTATCCCAGCTTAATATCTGATACCAAAATGTCAGGCCTCATGCTCTAAACAGAGTAAAATCATACAAACACATGCGTAAGCTATCAAAAAGCGGGTAAAATTTTCGCTTTTGGCCTGATGGTTTAAAACAATGTACTTTAAAATAAAGCGATAATCAAAATATATCCCAGTTTATAACAACAACCAACAATATAGCATACAACAACCATAAAATGTATCAGACTCCAACTACTGGATACAATAACGAAGAGGAGGGCATCCCCCTAGCTAACTGATACATATATATATAAATATGCTATACGCAACTGGGACATGCTAACCACCTCCTGGGGCACCACCAGCTGTGTTAAAACCACGACCAGCTGTAAAACCTCGGTTCCCTGAAAACAACACAAACAAGGAAACTAACCAAGCCCCAGAGGGACATGGGGTCAAACCCCAGTACGGAGAGCAACAGATATAGCTAAAAGAATGCATAAGATAAAATGCAGATGCTATGCATGAGACACCGGATAACAACAGAAAGCTCGACCAACAAGGGAGCTAAGGAACTCAAGCACAGCTCCAAGAATATGCAACAATAGTGGCCACGGGGTGTGTTCACATTGTGGTAATGAGCCACTCTCCATGATACTACACCCGAATACCAGATGCATCAAACAACTCAACCTGCCGTTGTCTCGCCCATGAACTGTGGTAGTTAACCACTCGGCGCATGGTGGCTAACGATCCCAGCAGGGAGATGAGAGTGCGGTATTGCCGCTCGCCCTCGCATCCTGGTAAGAATCAACAACAACAATACAAGATACGAACCAATGGCTGCAACCGAAATAAGAATGCAATATGGGAAATGCGTGTATGCATAAACATAGCAGCTAAAATCAACAGAAATCACATATACACACAGCAACATCCATGTCAATGCATAAGCAGCCATCTTGCATTCAATCTCACGCCAATTCCCAGCTACTTCAAGCTCAGATCCGTACCTTATACTTCTGTGTAATAATTACCACAACAAAGGTCCCGAGAAAGCTGAACAACAACCTGTCAAAGCACACAGGGGCATAAATCATCGGGACTCAAATACACATAAGGTACTGCCGGGAGTTACAACTCAACCAGCTATCAATCCCATCAATACCACTTAACAGAAAGCTTAAATCAACTTACTAAAGCTAAGATCTTACAACAATTCGAAGCTACCTGCTCACAGCTAACACACGGCCAAGACAGTAACTTCGCGACCTTGCTCTAGCTAACAACAGCCTCCAAGAATGGTATAAGATGGAAGAGATTCTCAAAACGAGTCCAACGCTACCTCGCACGTACCAAACAACGGCCGGAAACGATGGGAATTGCCGGAGAAAAGCTACGGTGAACAGTAACCTGGGGTTCGAAGCGAAGAACACAATCGGGGAAAATATTTTGCTAAGTATGGAATCTGGTTCTTGAAATCGAAGACCAAGTCTTCCTTAAATACATCTCGCAAAAGCTGGTTAAAATCATCCACCGACAAAACCAGCAGGCACCAACAAACCATCGGCTGGTCGAACCCCGCAAGCATAATCCCAAACTCACAAAACGACGTCGTAGGACACTACCTACGACTGGTTCTCAACCAAAAGCTGGACAACCAGACGACTGGTTTAAACATCACGGGAATTCTCCAAAAGCTGGTACCAGCTGCAACATATAAAACGCAGCGTTGCAACTAATCAAAACGGTGTCGCACCGCTGACGTCATCAAATCTGGTCGATAACTCTCGCGCAATACCAGCTGCAAGCTACAGGAAACCAGACGCGAGCTACAGTAGAGTTGACCATCGTTGACGTCTGGACATCGAATATGCGCATCGACTGGTTCCTTAGCGCTAGCCAAACGAAGACGTTTCCTTCTTGCTCTACAGTGATGTTGACCCGCATTGACATCTGCTTCGACTGAACAATCAGCAGGCACACACACGCGACCAGATCTCACACTAGCGCTACACCAAAAAGACGTCGCTCCAACTTATTCAAACGACACTGTATCCAACCCGATACAAATTCACGCTAAGGCAACATCTGATATTACAAGCGCTACCAGATCTCTCCAAAACACGTTGCGACTGGTTTTCACTATTCAACCAGCTTTCACCAAAAACCTCAAAAATACGAAAACTCCCAGAATTGTTCTAGGTGAGGAATTTGACCCAAAAACACAACTTAAACATTCAAACAGAGATCTTAAACCACCAAGAATCTCTGAACCCCGATACATTCCAACAAATAATGTCTATACAAATTCAGGTCTCCACAACGGCTTCTGAAGAACCAGCTGCGCTAATCCCACAGACTTTCTACTTAACGCATCAGCTACTACATTTTCTTTTCCTGGGTGATAACTGATAGTACAATCATAATCTTTGACCAGCTCCAACCATCGCCTCTACATCATATTCAATTCTTTCTGGGTAAAGAAGTATTTCAAAATTTTGTAATCTGTAAATATCTCACACTTCTCCCCATATAAATAATGTCTCCATATCTTAAGGGCGAAGACAACGGCTGCCAGTTCTAAGTCATGCATTGGGTAATTCTTCTCGTGATCCTTCAGCTGTCTAGATGCGTATGATATGACTTTACGATCCTGCATCAACACAGCTCCTAGTCCCAACTTTGATGCATCGGTATAAATTACAAATCTTCCTTGATCAGTTGGCATCATCAACACAGGCGCTTCAATCAATGCTTGCTTCAGTTTGTCAAAACTGTTTTGACATTCAACTGTCCAGTTATACTTCACTTGTTTTCTTGTTAACGTAGTCAAGCGAACAGCAATCTTAGAGAATCCTTGGATAAATCGCCTATAGTATCCAACTAAACCCAAGAATCTCCTTATCTCTGCAACATTCTTTGGTACTGGCCAGTCGCGAACAGCTTCTACTTTGGCTGGGTCGACTTCTATTCCATCTTTAGAGATTATATGACCTAAGAATGATACTTTCTCCATCCAGAAATCACATTTGTTAAATTTTTCAAACAATTTCTTATCTTTCAAACTCTGGAGTACGATTCTTAAATGTTGAGCGTGCTCCCTTTGGTCTTAGAATACACTAAGATGTCATCAATAAAGACTACTACAAACTGGTCCAGAAATGGTTGAAAGATCCTATTCATTAAATCCATAAAAGCCGATGGAGCATTCGTAAGTCCAAAGGGCATAACTAAGAATTCATAATGGCCATACCTAGTTCTAAAGGTTGTTTTATACACATCAGATGCCTTAATTTTCAGCTGGTGATATCCAGACCTCAAGTCGATCTTAGAGAAGACTACTGATCCTCTCAACTGGTCGAACAGATCTTCAATCCTAGGTAATGGATACTTATTCTTAATTGTCAATTTATTCAGCTCTCGATAATCTATACATAACCTCATACTCCCATCCTTTTTCTTAACAAATAAAACAGGGGCTCCCCAAGGGGAAGTACTTGGTCTAATAAACCCCTTTTCCAACAGATCTTGTATTTGTTCTTTCAGTTCTTTCATTTCTGATGGAGCTAATCGATATGGCGGCCTAGATACTGGAGCAGCTCCTGGAATTAGATCAATCGAAAATTCCAACTCCCTATCTGGTAATAATCCCTGGATATCTTCTGGAAAAACTTCAGGGAACTCGTTTACTACCTCTACGGCTGACAGCTGGGGTTTATCAGTCGTTACTAAGGATGATACAATTCGAGGAACTCCATTAAAATTTTGGCTAAAAACTGAAATGAATCTTTTCCTGGTGGGTGAACAGCTACTGCTCGTAGTTTAAAGTCAATTACTACCCCATACTTAGTTAGCCAATGTATTCCCAAAATCATATCAAATTCTGGAATCGGCAATATAATTAAATCAGCAGTAATCTGATGCCCTTGAAGTTTAAGTTCTAAACTCCTAAACAATTCGTGCGATACTAGCTTCTCTCCTGATGGTACTGATACACAATAACCTATCAATACTTGCTCCGACTGGATAGGCAATTTCTTAAAAAACTCAACAAAAATGAATGAATGTGTACCTCCTGAATCTATTAAAGCCAGAGAAGGGGATCCAGCTATAAAAATTTCACCGGTAACTACTGTCGAGTCTAGATGGGCTTGTTCAGCTGTCATTACATAGGCTCTGCTAGTCACCAGTTGCTTGAGCTTTGGAAAATTTTTCAAAATATGTCCGGGCATTCCACATTTAAAGCAGAAGTTTTGTCCAAGTCTGCATTAGGACATTCTGTGGCACTTAGGACATTCTGTTCTATTATTACCAGCAGGAGCAAAGCTAATAGGTTGAATCAACAGAGGCTTTTGCTCTTGAGGCCTCTGTTGGTTTTTGTTTTGCTTCTTGAACGGCCTCTGGTCCTTTTGCTGAAAGGCTTGTCGCTTCTGCTGCCTTTCCTCATCAACATCTTTCCAATCTATTTCGATTTGCAGGGCTCTATCCACTGCTTCCCTATAGGTCTTTGGCACAGATAGCCTAACATTCATTTTGAACATCATCTTCAATCCTTCCACGAAGTGACTCAGTTTCTCTTCTGGGTCACTTCCTATCAATGGCACAAAATAGCACCCTCTTTCGAACTTCCGCACATATTCCTGTACGGTTAAACTCCCTTGTTTTAGGGTCAAAAATTCCCTCTTCAATTCATACCTCTTTCCAGCCGTGAAGTATTGTTCATAGAATACTTTCTTGAAATCTGACCATGTGAGATTCAACAAATCCACAGACAATTTGGCTCCTTTCCACCAAATCATTGCATCTTCCCTCAACATATAGATAGCGCATCTAGGCCTATCTAAATCAGACATTTGAAGGTACTCAAAGATAACTTCCGTGGATTTGATCCAGCTTTCAGCAACTAGTGGATCAGTAGTACCACTAAATTCCTTGGGTCTCTGTCGTCTGAAATTCTCTTGGGGATCATCATTGCTTGGTCCCTGCTGCTTGATTGGCCATTTCCTCTGTTATTTTGTTCTACTAGTAGCCTTAACAGTTGTGTGATATTAGCATTATTATCACTATCAGTTTCTTCTAAAGGAATAATTCGTCTAGTTCTTCCTCTTCCTGCCATTATATATTCTATAGCCCGTAATCCACCACATATATATATCAGAACATGCTAAATAATTTAAAGAAAGTGCTCTGAAAATAAACTCACAACTTAGAGGAACAGACGATGAACTTTGATCCAGCTGATGGTGCGTGTGTTTATCTCAGGAAAGTTTCTCTGATACTATGTTGTGACACCGGCACACACGTGAATCACGAATTGGGGTAAATAAAAATTTTCAAATAAAAAGAAGGGCTAAATGACAATTTGTTATAAGCTGTATTTCTTATAACTTCAAAAGAAATAGAAAATGCGAAGACAATTCTAACAGACTGTGAGGAATCAGAATTTGGTTTGTGATTAATCGTGGTGATTTGGAATTAATCGTATGAATTTTTAAGGTTTTGCGAGTGAAATCTGATTCCCCATTGAATTTTAGACTTCGCGCTATTGTTTAGAAAAAACCAGTCATAGCGAGTTTAGGAGTAAACGCGGGTCAACGTTACTGTAGCTCTCGTCTGGTAGATTTTGAATCAATAGAGATGACGTAGGCGTGATGTCGTTGCGTCTGGCAGTAGTTGTGCTCGTGATGGTTGCTGCTGGCTGCAGGCGCGAGATTTTGAGAAAATTTGTTGTGACTGGGTGACCAGCTGTTGGTTTGAGAGACCAGTCATGGGAGCAACGCGACGTCGTTTTGATAAGTTGAAACGCTGCGTTTTGGTTGCGTCTGGTATCAGCTGTGAGGAGTTGTCCCAATGTTGTATCAGGCGTTGGTCGGATCAGTTGTTAGCAGCGATGGTGACGTGTCCTCTACGTCGTCGTATTGTTTATTTACGCTTGCGTCTGGATTGTTTAGAGTAACCAGCTACTGGGTTTTTCGTAGGGAATTTGGTACCAGCTGGTGGAGCGCTACGACATCGTTTCAATTAGTTGGTGCGGCGTAGTTTTGGGTGTGCGAAGAGAAATGCAACGACTGGTTGTTGCTACTGGTTTTGTTGTGAGCAAAAGCTGGTTGTTGTTATAAGATTTCTACTATAGAATTTCTCAACGACTGAATTAGAGGAGAAGCAGCTGGTGGATTTAGAGATATATAAAGAAGTGTTGATCGACACTTAGAATTATTTCGAACCTGATATTTCTTATCTCCTTTCCCAAACCCTCGATTAGCTACTGTTCACCGTGACCTATTTCCGTCGACTGCCGCTGTTCTCCGTCGATGATTTGAGTGATTTTGGTGGCGCTGGATTCATTGTGAGTTGCTCTTTCGATTGCTACCCATTTGAATCCCTGAATCAACATTGGAGAAGAAGTGCGAAGTTGTTGTGTCTTCGTACAGAGAAGTTCGTTGGTTCTTCTGCTGGTTTGAGTTTCTGGGTGAGCAATTCTTGTTGTTTCTAGCTTCGGTAGACTTGTAGAATTAGAGCAGGGTTCTGACCGTAGGCTATGAGGTTTAAAAGTTTAGATTTGAAATATAATTAAGCTGATATGTGAGGCCCTGTGACAGATTTGAGTTCGCAGGAGGTATCTGCTGGATTTTCGAAAGCAGGAATATGCTGAATTACTTCAGTTGATGTACCGTGCCTTTTTGGGAATCTGTTGAGGTAGATTTTAGTTGATTGAAGGTACGAATTTAGCAGATTTAACAGCTTTGAGCGTGGACATGGCTGTGATCGATGTTATGAACCTGCTGATTTGATTATGTGAATTTACGTGGCAGTATGTTGAATTGTTTGAATTCTATATGCTGTTTCACGTCATGAATTGTATGCATTATGCATTGATTTTTGAGTTGGCATTCATGCATACATATTGAGCCTGACCAGATTGATTGATGACCTGATTGAGAGCCACGTTGTGACTGGCCGACTGACTTGTTGTGCCTGAAAAGTCCAACGCTATCATCGGAGTGGTGACCGACTGACTTGTCGTGTCTGAAGACCACCGAGCTGTGATGGGCTGACGGGCCCTGAAGATCACGGACCGATGATTTCCACCGGCTGACTTGTTGTGCGTGGTATAGAGGCTCGATTGATATGATTGCCAGTTGACTTGCTGGTCTTTCTATCCGATCTTTGATAGCCCTCATGCATTCATAGCATTGATTTATAGCATGTTGCATGATTAGCTATTTTGATTAGCTCTTCGTACTGAGGCTTGACCTCGTATTTGTTTTCCTGCTTTTGTGTTGTTTGGATCTGCGTTACCCATTTGCAGGATCTTCAGGTAACCAAGCTGGACAGAGTGGAGGTTCAGCTGGTCGACCCCCGTTCCCTTGAGTCCCACTTATATATATTTATGTCTCGAACCGGGGGATGCCCCGTGTCGCTATGTATTGGGGATCTGTATTTGAGTTAAGATTTATTGTTGTTACCTGATTTATATGAGTTTGAGTCAACTCATATTTTGATTATGAATATTTTGAATGTATGATTTTAAGTTCAGCTCTAATTTATTTCGAAAATTTTTAAGCCCGATTTTTACACTTCCGTGATTATGTGCTTAATTGATCTATTATCTTGAGTAATTAGCATGGGGCCTGACATTTTTGGTATCAGAGCTTAAACTAGCATAAGCTCGATTTTATTTGATCACACTTGAGTCTAGGCACAGAGTTTTGATTTGATTTTGATTGACTCTGTGACTTATGTGATCTTTTATCTGTCTATGTGATATATCTATCTGTTGTGAGATCTTACCTCTAGACTTGTTTAGATGCCGCCGAGAAGAGGAAGAGGTAGGACGACTAGACGTACTGAGGAGGAGTCTAGGACAGGTAGTGATGATGATGCTCATCAGGTCGAGGATGTTACTAGACAGATAGGCGGGATGGAGTTGGTCTTAGCTAGGTTTCAGCGGACGAACCCTCCGACGTTTTCTGCAGCAGAGGGTGGTGCGATGGCTGAGGCTTGGTTAGCTCAGATGGAGGAGTTGTTCGACACTATGGAGTACGCTCCCGAGAAAAGACTGAAGCTAGCGGTGTTGCAGCTGAGAGAGAATGCACAGCGCTGGTGGAGAGGTACTTCCCGTATCCTTCGTGATAGTGGGGCTGTGATCACTTGGGAGAGCTTCTGCGAGGCCTTTTGACAGGAGTATACCCCGGAGTCCTTCTATAATAGCCAGGAGCGAGAGTTCGATAATCTGAGGCAGGGCAGCATGCGAGTGGCTGAGTATGCCCGACAGTTTTCTGCGCTTTTGGTCTATGTACCACACGTTGCCAACCAAGAGAGGACGAAGAGGAACAAGTTTCTGAAAGGCTTGAGGCCTGATTTGTACCGGATGGTTTTGTCTGGTTCGCCTGCGACCTGTATTGATGAGGTGAACCGAGCAGTGGATATTGAGGAGAGTTTGATGGAGGTTGAGGCTCCGATTCAGCCGACTACTGGACGCACCTATCAGCCTGTTCAGGATGCGTCGCAATCTTTCTATTCTCCTCAGGGGTCACAGCAGCAGCAGCAGCAGTTGAACCGCCAGAGATTTCGACCTCGAGGGAAACAGTTCAAGAAGAAGGCGGATTTGAGTTCCTCTGGTTCTGTGAGTTCTGGTTCTGGCAGTGGTTCTGGCAACGGTTCTAGTGGCATGTCGTGTGGACAGTGCGGAGGAAGGCATCCGACTTTGCAGTGTCATGGAGTTCAGGGGTCCTGCCGTAACTGTGGACAGACAGGACACTTCCTTAGAGTGTGTCCGCTGTTGAGGGGTCAGTGTTCGATTCCTTCGCAGTAGGGATCAGCTGGTGGTTCATATCAGAGACTTAAGTTTCCTGCCCCTACTCAGCGATCTGGATTTCAAGCCTAGTGGACCGTCTAGGTTTGGAGCACCTCAGAGACCTCAGTTCAGGATTCCCCAGCAGGCTCAGGCGAACGCTTAGACTAGAGAGCAGGCTGAGGAGACGTCTGGCATGGTGATTGGAGGTACATGCTTTATTTTCGATTTTCCTGCTAAGGTTTTATTTGACACTGGTGCATCACACTCCTTTATTTCTAAGATGTTTGTGTGTGATCATGGGTTGAGTTCTTCCCCATTTTGTGATGTTGTTTCCGTGTCTACCCCTGCTGGTGTGAGTCTGTGGTCCCGTGAAGTGGTGTTGGATTGTGTGCTTCGATTTGATGGGCACGTTTTGGTTTCCAATTTGATTATTTTGGGAATGAGAGATTTTTATTGCATCTTGGGGATGGATGTGTTATCTAGGTATAAGGCTACGATCGATTGTTTTCATGGTGTGGTGAGATTTCGCCCTGACTCGGGTGAGAAGTGGGAGTTATACGGTGCTGATTCACGCTCGAAGATTTCACTGATGTCCGCCATGGAGATGTTTAGCCTGCTATCGTTGGATAACGCGGGATTTATGATTTACGCGCTGGACGTTTCCCAAGAGCAGCGATTGGAGTTGAGCGATATTCCGATCGTACGAGAATTTCCCGACGTGTTTCCAGATGAGATTCCTGGATTCCCTCCAAGACGTGAGATTGATTTCAGCATAGAGTTGGTGCCCGGTACCGCCCCGATTTCTAGAGCTCCTTACCGTTTGGCGCCCACAGAATTGAAAGAGCTGAAGGATCAGTTGAAAGATCTCTTGGATAAAGGCTTCATCAGACTGAGTATGTCGCCTTGGGGAGCTTCGATTCTTTTTGTGAAGAAGAAGGATGGGTCTATGAGGATGTGTGTGGACTTTCGACAGCTGAATAAAACGACGGTGAAGAACAAGTATCCTTTGCCGAGGATTGATGACTTGTTCGATCAGTTGCAGGGATCGGTCGTTTACTTGAAGATTGATTTGCGCTCTAGTTATCACCAGTTGCGGATTAGAGACGCTGACGTTGCGAAGACAGCTTTCCGGACTCGTTATGGGCATTATGAGTTTCTTGTCATGCCGTTTGGGTTGACTAATGCCCCAGCTGTTTTCATGGATTTGATGAATCGCGTCTTCAGCGAGTACATCGATCGGTTCGTGATCGTCTTCATAGATGACATCCTGGTGTATTCGAGGAGCTTGAGATAGAATAAGGAGCATTTGAGACTGATGTTGCAGAGATTGTGAGACTCGCAATTGTACGCCAAGTTCAGCAAGTGCGAATTCTGGCTTGATCGAATTATCTTTCTGGGTCATGTGATTTCGGCGCAAGGGATTTCGGTGGATCCGAGTAAGGTCGAAGTAGTTCTTAACTGGGAGAGACCTAGGAACGTTTTAGAGATCCATAGTTTCTTGGAATTGGCTGGCTATTACAGGCGTTTTATAGAGAAGTTTTCTTCGATAGCCAGGACTTTGACTCAGTTGACTCAGAAGGATAAGAGATTTGTGTGGACTGATGAGTGTGAGTACAGTTTTCAGACTTTGAAGGAGAAGTTGACTACTGCTCCTGTTTTGGCTCTACCGTCTGGATCCAGAGGATTTGTGGTGTGCTTCGATGCTTCTCTCAATGGTTTAGGATGTGTGCTGATGCAGAATGGGTACGTGATAGCCTATGCGTCTTGACAGTTGAAGCCTCACGAGACGAGGTACCCTGTTCATGATTTGGAGTTGGCTGCGATAGTGTTTGCCTTGAAGATTTGGCGAAATTATCTGTATGGTGAATAATTTGTGGTGTACACCGACCACAAGAGCCTGAAATATATCTTCACGCAGTCTGATCTGAATATGAGGCAGCGACGATGGATGGAATTGCTCAAGGAATTTAACTGTGAGATTCAGTATCAGCCTGGGCGGATGAACTCAGTTGCCGACGCATTGAGTAGGAAGACCCAGCCTGCGATGCTTTCATTTTTGAATGCTTCGAGAGTCTATGAGCAATTGAGTACTTCTGGTTGGAGATTTCAGCTTTTTCTCTATTTCTTCTGATGGGTGTCTGAGATTTCGAGGAAGATTGGTGGTTCCGAACTTGATCGATTTGAAAGAGGCCATCATGAATGAAGCGCATTGTAGCCAGTACAGTGTGCATCCGAGCGAGAGAAAGATGTACCATGCCTTGAAATCTCACTATTGGTGGGAAGGCATGAAGAGCGACATTTCTGGTTTTGTTGCTAGATGTTTGAATTGCCAACAGATCAAGGCTGAGAGAATGAGACCTGGTGGTTTGCTACAGAGTTTGGAGGTGCCCCGATGGAATTGGGAGTATATCGCCATGGATTTTGTGACTCATTCACCTCAGTCGAGTAGAGGATGTGATGCGATTTGGGTGGTGATCGATAGACTTTCGAAGTCTGCCCATTTTATTCCCTATGACGTGAGGTGTTCAATGAAGAAAATGGCGAAGCTGTATATCGACCATGTGGTTAGATTGCATGGAGTTCCGGTTTCGATCTTGTCTGACAGAGATCCAAGATTCACTTCTCGCTTTTGGAAGAGTCTACAAGCAGCGATGGGTTTGAGATTGGCTATGAGTACAGCCTATCACCCACAGACAGATGGTCAGTCTGAGCGGACCATTCAGACGTAAGAGGATATGCTGCGAGCGGTTGTGATGGATTTCAGTGGTGGCTGGCAGGATTCGTTGTCCTTGGTTGAGTTTTCGTATAACAACAGCTACCAAGTGACTATCGGAATGACTCCATTTGAAGCGTTGTATGGTCGTAAATGCAGATCTCCGATTTGTTGGGAAGAAGTTGGTGAGAAGCAACTTTCTACCCCGAGTTTGTGCAGCATATGAAAGATCAGATTGATTTGATTCGGAGTAGAATTAAGGCTGCACAAGATAGATTTACCAGCTATGCTAACCGTAGATGTCGGCCGTTAGAGTTTGAGGTTCGTGATCGAGTATTCCTCAAAGTTTCTCCTTTCAAGAGCGTGATGCGCTTTAGATTAAAGGCAAATTAACTCCTAGATTCCTTGGTCCCTTTGAGATTATTGAACGAATTGGACAATTGGCTTATCAATTGAGGCTGCCTGATGAGTTAGCAGCGATGCATGACGTTTTTCATGTGTCAATGTTGAGAAAATATGAGCCAGATCCGTCCCATGTGTTGAGAACCGATGAAGTTGAGCTAGATTCTGCCTTGAGTTATGTTGAATATCCAGTTCAGATTTTGGATAGGAAGGAGAAGCAGCTGAGGAACAAAGTAGTTCCGTTGGTGATGGTCCAATGGAGCAAGCATGGCAAAGAAGAAGCAACTTGGGAACCGGAAGAGAAGATGCAGCGCGAGTGGCCGCATCTGTTTGAGTAGATATTGTATTAGATTTCGGTTTCTGATTTTGTTCTTCCCTAGTTGTCGTTTGTTGATTGCCCAGTTATCTTGAACTCTTGGGTTTGAATTAGATGAATTTCTGTTTCTTATTCTGATAGTTTGATTGATTTTTTTTTCCCTGAGTTTGCCTTGATTTCGAGGACGAAATCTCTTAAGGTGGGGAGAATGTGAGGAATAATAATTTGGTTTGTGATTAATCGTGGTGATTTGGAATTAATCGCATGAATTTTGAAGGTTTTGCGAGTGAAATCTGATTCCCCATTGAATTTCAGACTTCGCGCTATTGTTTAGAAAAAACCAGTCGTAGCGAGTTTAGGAAGTCAACGCGGGTCAACGTTACTGTAGCTCTCGTCTGGTAGATTTTGAATTAGTAGAGATGACTTAGGCGTGACGTCGTTGCGTCTGGCAGTAGTTGTGCTTGTGATGGTTGCTGCTGGCAGCAGGCGCAAAATTTTGAGAAAATGTGTTGCGACTGGGTGACCAGCTGTTGGTTTGAGAAACCAGTCGTGGGAGCAACGCGACGTCGTTTTGATAAGTTGAAACGCTGCGTTTTTGTTGCGTCTGGTATCAGCTGTGAGGAGTTGTCGCAATGTTGTATCAGGCGTAGGTTGGATCAGCTGTTAGCAGCGATGGTGACGTGTCCTCTACGTCGTCGTATTGTTTATTTATGCTTGCGTCTGGATTGTTTAGAGTAAACAGCTGCTGGGTTTTTCGTAGGGAATTTGGTACCAGCTGGTGGAGCGCTACGACATCCTTTCGATTAGTTGGTGCGGCGTCGTTTTGGGTGTGCGAAGAGAAATGCAACGACTGGTTGTTGCGACTGGTTTTGTTGAGAGCAAAAGCTGGTTGCTGTTATAAGATTTCTACTGTAGAATTTCTCAACGACTGAATTAGAGGAGCAGCAGTTGGTGGATTTAGAGATATATATATAAAGAAGTGTTGATCGACACTTAGAATTATTTCGAACCTGATATTTCTTATCTCCTTTCCCAAACCCCTCGATTAGTTACTGTTCACCGTGACCTATTTCCGTCGACTGCCGCTGTTCTCCGTCGATGATTTGAGTGATTTTGGTGGCGCCTCTATTTGTTGTGAGTTGCTCTTTCGATTTCTACCCATTTGAAGCCCTGAATCAACATTGGAGAAGAAGTGCGAAGTTGCTGTCTCTTCGTATAGAGAAGTTCGTTGGTTCTTCTGCTGGTTTGAGTTTCTGGGTGAGCAATTCTTGTTGTTTCTAGCTTCGGTAGACTTGTAGAATTAGATCAGGGTTCTGACCGTAGGCTATGAGGTTTAAAAGTTTAGATTTGAACTAGAATTAAGCTGATATGTGAGGCCCTGTGACAGATTTGAGTTCGCAGGAGGTATCTGCTGGATTTTCGAAAGCAGGAAGAAGCTGAATTACTCAGTTGTTGTACCGTGCCTTTGTGGGAATCTGTTGAGGTAGATTTCAGTTGATTGAAGGTACGAATTGAGCAGATTTAACAGCTTTGAGCGTGGACATGGCTGTGATCGATGTTATGAACCTGCTGATTTGATTATGTGAATTTACGTGGCAGTATGTTGAATTGTTTGAATTGTATATGCTGTTTCACGTAATGAATTGTATGCATTATGCATTGATTTTTGAGTTGGCATTCATGCATACATATTGAGCCTGACCAGATTGATTGATGACCTGATTGAGAGCCACATTGTGACTGGCCGACTGACTTGTTGTGCCTGAAAAGTCCAACGCTATCATCGGAGTGGTGACCGACTGACTTGTCGTGTCTGAAGACCACCGAGATGTGATGGGCTGACGGGCCCTGAAGATCACGGACCGATGATTTCCACCGGCTGACTTGTTGTGCGTGGTATAGAGGCTCGATTGATATGATTCCCAGTTGAATTGCTGGTCTAGCTATCCGATCTTTGATAGCCCTAATGCATTCATAGCATTTATTTATAGCATGTTGCATGACTAGCTGTTTTGATTAGCTCTTCGTACTGAGGCTTGACCTCGTATTTGTTTTCCTGCTTTTGTGTTGTTTGGGTCTGCGTTACCCATTTGCAGGATCTTCAGGTAACCAAGCTGGACAGAGTGGAGGTTCAGCTGGTCGATCCCCGTTCCCTTGAGTCCCAGTTATATATATTTATGTATCGAACCGGGGGATGCCCCGTGTCGCTATGTATTGGGGATCTGTATTTGAGTTAACATTTATTGTTGTTACCTGATTTATATGAGTTTGAGTCAACTCATATTTTGATTATGAATATTTTGAATGTATGATTTTAAGTTCAGGCCTAATTTATTTCGAAAATTTTTAAGCCCGATTTTTACACTTCCGTGATTATGTGCTTAATTGTGCTATTATCTTGAGTAATTAGCACGGGGCCAGACACAGACACTCAAATGCGCGCCAACTACTGGAAACATTTGCGGAAAAACAGACTTCATTAATAATTGCAATTGCGATTTACAACAGCTGATATTCTATATAAATGTACAACTGTTGCAATTGATTTAATACAGTGTTTCTAATACAAGATAACATCAACTGGAAACACGGAAAACGCTGGCCTTGACAAACACACACCACCCAGAAGCTGATTCAAGTTTCACCTTCTGTTCGTTCTCCAGCTGTCGCACCTGCACCATTTTAAAAGCTAGTGAGCCTAGGGGCTCAGCAAGTAAAAACCTGAAAAATAACAAGTTTAAATACGCAGGTGGACTTCTGATCTATACATAAGTTAAAGGAATGTCAATGCATAAACATTTCTTTATACATCGTTTCTTTCATAAACTGGGAGACAGGGAATAATAGCCCAAATCTCAGTCATCATCAATATTTTCTTTAGATTTCTGGCATAGAAGCTCCCTATTCAGGTCCGTGTTGCACTTTGATAAAAATGACTTCCGATATCAGTTTTAGCATATAGCTAATATGAAAGGGCAGTCGACATCTGGACGACTACTCACCCTTCTCGTTGGTGACCATCAGTCGACTATGCCATAGTCTTAAAATAAACTTTTGTTCCTTTAACATCTTTCGTAAAACTTTCTTTCTTAAAATCCTCGGGTTCCATCATTTAAAACTCTCGCTTCCATTTTCAAGAATTTACTGAGTATCGAGTTCAGCTTTGGAAACATAACATTGACATGAGACCAGTCGAAAGAGAAAGCAGTCGCAAAGAATAGGAACCATTCGAAAGAATAAAACTAGCCGCAAGGTCTTTGCATTTAAAACAAACGTATTTAATAAAACGGCGTCGTTAGCGTGTCAACCAGCTGCAAGGAAAAGCGCTAAACAACCAGTCGCAAAAATAGCGCTATCATATATAAAACCAAACGCAAGACTAATACCAGCTGCAATGAATAGTACCAGTCGCAAGACTAACACCAGCTGCAATGAACAGTACCAGTCGCAAGACTAATACCAGCTGAAATGAACAATACAGTTGCAAGACTAATACCAGCTGCAATGAACAGTACCATTCGCAAGACTAATACCAGCTGTAATGAACAGTACCAGTCGCAAGACTAACACCAGCTGCAATGAACAGTATCAGTCGCAAGAATAGTACTTTTAGAAGTAAACGATGTATCTGCTGGTATGTTTCTAGGAAATGCAACTGCTGAAATGAACAATGCAACTACTGATTTTACGAAAACAACGCAAGTACTGAAATATTACAATGGAATGCAGCTGCTGTAATTTGACTTGATAATTGTAATATCAAAACACCAACTACGCTATCAGCCGTTGCCTATCGAACCAAACTTCATATATTCAACTAGCAACTACCGATTACACAGTTATCAAATTCTGATATTACAACTTTTGAAAGAAGAACATTCATAAACATTCTGGAAAACAGTTGGAAGCATCAAAACCTCAACTTGAACCCATCTTTCTTTCCTTTTCATGCATAATTCATTTCAAACATGAACTTTAAACATAATGTAACACATATAAGCAAAAAGACTCAGAAACATCAATATTTGCTTCAAATGGTGAGTCAAAACAATCAGCTTTTACTTGCCCTAAACGAAGCTTTGCAACAGCAACCGATTCCTGCAGAATTCTTCTCCTTGAGCAACACACGAATTTCTCTGGAAAATATTTTGAAGAACACCGAAGGTTTTCTTTGCAAAATGATAAAGATCTTGCTTTCAAAACAGGTTTTTATATGAAAGGGATTAGTGCCAAGCTACTTGTGAAATCAAGCATGACACACTTATAAAATGTAGTAAAATTCCCTTCATCTCATTTTAATTTGTAAAACACCAAACCTTTTTCAAAAGAAATCATTTGTCCTTCTTAAAAATACTTCCAATCAATTTAAAACCAGCTCATGTATCTCTCTTGGAGTCATCTGCTGGAACCAGCCGCGACGCATCTTATGTTCTGAAATCAATGAATCAGCAAATACATAACATTTAAAATTACCATTTTGGCCCATGAGATTAATAAAATGCATAAATGTGGTCCTATTGATTTTGGGGAGTTACACCTTCTCTTCATCAAACTTCTCTACATCGTTCCTGCTGACTAACATTTGAATACAACGGCTGAATGCTTGCAACTGATGAATGCTTGCAACGGCTGATTGCTCTAACAGCTGAATTGTTGTCCCGACGTCTGATCAACATTTCTTCTTCACTTCTGAATCACATCTGAATTAGCAACTGCTCAACATCTAACTTATGTTGCAACAGCTGATTTCTTCTGTTCAAATACAGCAACAGCTGAAATACATCTTTTCGTCGTTATGCGATGCAACTTTCTTCAACACATCAGACTTCTATTATAAAACCTGCTATCATCTGCACACTACGTAGATTTGTTAGAAATACAATAATAAGTTTTGTGTCATTCAAAACTAAGATCCATCAATCTCTCCCTTTTTGATTTACACAAAACTTTAAATAACGAATGTATGATCTAACAAATTCTCTCCCTTTTTGTGGGAATCAAAAAGGAATCAAACTCTGGTCTTTCCAATATATTTTAAATAAAGCTCTCCCTATACTGCCACAACAATACCTGTGACAGCCGAAGTTTTTAAGATTTTAAAAACAAAAGAATTTTGTGAACAACCATATGCACAGATGATTTTGAAAGAACAGATCGTATGCTACTGTTTAGCTTATATATGCAGCTGGAAGATAAATAATGAACGAATAGCAGATTTTCTTCCATTTCATTACAGACGTGGCCCCATAACCACATCTGAAATCTTGGCATACACACAGATTTAAGAGATATGTGTCAAGTCGTCAGAAGAAATATCACCGCATTTACTTTCGGAAAATGCTCTGTAATTCGAAGATATTACTCGCCCTGTCTTTATACATACAGCTCGAAAACATTTTAAAACCTTAAAATAATTTGTAGCATAGATACGAATGCAACAGCTATCAGATTTGACCAAACACAGATAAAAAAAACGAACAAGGTCAAATCTGAAATGTTGCTTCAAACAGATTGCTTAGATTATTAAAGATTAAAAGATAAATAACAATGGAATTCACAGAATCTCTTCCATTTCTTTTAATCTGTCCCATAACAAAATTAAAAGTCTTGGCATACACACAAATCTCACAAGATCTGTGTCAGCTCGTCAGAAGACATATCACTGCACGTTCTTTTGGAACAATGCTCTGTAATTCCAAAGTCATCACTTGTAACATCCCGAAATCCAGATTACGTATAAATGAGTGCATGACTAGGGGGAAAATATTTTTAGATTATTACATGCCTTATTATATGATTTATTTATGATTTTATGCTGCTTGGTATGCATGTGCTATTTTTCAGCCTGATTGAGCTATGGACGTGTGGACGAGATTAGGGTCGACCAGAATAAATATAATTGAGATTTTTAAGTTGTGAGATTTTAAGAATGAATTTATTTTATTTTAAGCAAATATTTTTGGAAAATTGGATTTTTATAATTATTTTGGAGGGTAACCCGTTTTTCGCCTATACGGGCTGGTATTTGAGTTTTAAGGCACTTTAAAATTTTAGGAGGCCTATATTTCGAAACTTTATAATTATTAAAGCCCAAGTATGAGTTTTTAAACACCTTTTTATTTAAGTAGAGGGGCATGCTTGTATTTTTCATCATTAAAACAAGAAGGGTCATTATAGGCACACTCATTATTTCTTAAACATAAATTAGATTCAAACCTAGCCTCCAATACATGCACCAACCGTCTTCTCCCCTCCCCACACACACAAACTTTCGAAAATTCCAGCCATTGAAGGAGCTTGGCGATCCAATTCCGGTGGCGCCCCGATCTCGCACCTACAACGTCCGTACCTCGCAGATCCGCGTTTCCTTCAACCCAGGCATGTGATATCAATTCCCTTGCTCACCATTTAAATAATAATAACCTGTTTTATGAAAATTATGCATGAATATTGTGTGTATACCTCGGATCTTTACCTCTATGTTCATAGTTCATGCATGAGACTCACGGTTTTGACATGTTACGCTTTCTTCTCTTGAGGCTTCGGTCATGGAAATTTCCAGGCGTGTTGGCTCGGTTCTAGGGGTTCCTAGGGGACTCATGGTGGTCTAGATCGAGGTAGGAAGGTGGCTAAGTGGTCGGGTGAACCAGGGAAAGCCATAGAGGCCGAGGTGACGCGTCGCTCTGCGTGGCTGATGCGCCCACTTCCCTCGATCAGTTCTCCCTGGTTAGCGCATGGTTTGGACCATGGTTGGTCCCGTTAGAACCACCTCGACCTGGGGGTGGTCCAGTCGGAAGGACTCCGGCATTGGTGGCCGGATAAGGGAGACCGAACGCGAAGACCAGCAGGTGGTTGCGACGGTGCTGTATGGCTGGAGAGTCCACTTGCAGCGACCATTTCTCCCTGGTTAGCCAACGGTTTGAGCCAAGTTTGGTCTCGTTAGAACCGTATGGACCTGGGGGTGGTCCAGCCAGAAGGGCTCCAGCATTGGTGGCTGGAGCAGGAAGAACGAAGTCAAAAACCAGAGGCTGGTCGTGGTTACGGCTGCTTATGTGTGTGTTTTGGTCTAGGTTTATTTTTGGAGAATTGGTTCGGTCTAACTGAACTGGTTTCGGCTGGTTCGGTTGGACCAGATCGGTTCTTCAGGTCCCGAGTCAAATATTTTAAAATGGGGTCAAGTTATTTTAATTTTGGACCTGTTATTTTTATTAATGTGTCGAAGGTCCAATTTTAAAGAAAATAGTCAGAAGTTTCAAAATTGAATCCTTTTAAACAATTTTAGTTATGCCTAATTTTATGTTTTTAGTCAAAATTATGGCTTTAGGATTTTATTGGAGTCAAAATTCGATTTTTGGGATTTAATTTGGTCAGAATCGGTATTTTGGTCGAAATCGGCTTTTGAGGTCAAAATTGATTTAAATTTCTTTTAAAGGTCAAAATCGATTTTGATAAGTCCAAATTGTTTTTAAGAAGTCAAAATTGATTTTAATTGGTCAAAATTAGCCTTGATTTTCATAAGCCCATATTTAATTAAAATTAGGCAAAATGTTTAAAGGGGATGAACATTCGTTTCATCGAGTCTGTAAGGAGCGTTGTTTAGCCTAGTATTAGTGAGCCAGGCCCCGGGATCAACCCTTGACCGAAGTAGAAAATGTAGAAGCCCGTAAAGGTATTATTAATCATATATGTAGTATGCTATGTACGAAAATATTTTAAAGGAAAGATTAATTATACATTAACGGGCTAAACTTTTAAATTGCATGATTTTAAGAAATGCACGCATCATGAGATTTTATGAAACGATCAGGCATGTCTCTTTTAAGATAAAACCCGAGGGATTGAAGTGATGTGGCAAAGTTTAATGATGGGAGCTAGCCGGGTAGCATGGCCCGGGGATCCCCTGTTTTAATGTATGATTATGAGTCTATGGATCCATGTGTTGACATCATGGTGAAGTGGCAAGCATAGAGGTGTGACATATAGGGATCACGGCTTGAGGTCGGGTGAACCACACCGCCACGTACGTTGGTTATTTCAACTGATCAGTCACACGCCCGCTCACATTCACGGATACGACTCATACCTTTTTCATGTTACGTTACGTCATGCCTTATGTACGTTTATGTTACGTATTTACGATATGAAATATGAAGAAATGTTTTAAGATCATGCACGCATTCATGTTTTTAACGCTATTTTAGTACAAGTGTGTGCTTTCATGAGATTTTATTAGTATGTACTTTGTTATGTATTACGATAGAGCACGCTGAGCCTCTAGGCTCACTAGGTTTAAATGGTGCAGGTCCTGTCGATGAGTATATTCCGACTGGCGGTGAGGACCTCTGAGCGCCTGTTGCAGCAGTGCCCCGTGACCGCCTTTATGATTCAGTTTTGTCATGTTGCAGTAGATACTAGTTTTTAAACATGTTGGTTTTCAGTATGCTTTTACTCGAGAATTTTATTGTGTTGGATGTTTTTAACGTTTTCAAATATTCCTCTATTTATGCTTAAAATATTTTGAGAAAATGATTTAGAAACGTTTTAGAAGAGAACAAGCCATTCGTTATGTTTAAGTTTATGCTTCCGCACATGTTTTAAAAAAAAATTTCTAGAGTCTGGTTCATTTAATCACTCTCCCTATCCTTTATAATATAAGCTCAATTAAAAAGCAAAGAACCAGCTGAATTTTCCGCATAACAGATTTTGAAAAGAAACATCAAAGCACTTCAAAAAAAAACTTGTTTCAAACAGAACACGTGCTACTGAATTACATAATTTATTCAGATCTGAAAAGAAAACGATAACAGATCTACCACCTTTTCTTTCATTTCTCCTATTTTGTCCCATGTGCTGAAAACAGCTCAACCAAAATAGGATCTTGGCATCCACACGAAACTCGCGCATTCCGTGTCAGCTCGACAAAAGAACAACCGAAGATCAAAAATCATTCCTCTCCATTTCTTCATAAACTAAGATTTTTCAAAAACTTTTAACAAAATTTTTAAAACAAATAGCACATGCGTTTTAAAATAAGTGCTCGTTCAAGAACAACCTGCTCTGATACCACTTGTTAGGACCGAAGGATCAGATCTCACGCACTAAACAAAAGTAAACAACACAGGGAGGGGGGAGATCTGATCCTACAAATAAAATAAAGCGCAATGCTTCGGTTCTTGAACATAAATAAGAGAGCACCGGAGACAGATCTGGTATGAAATAAATTCATGAAGAAAACACCAGAACTGATTCCTAAATTTTAAAACTACTAGGCGCAAAGAGATTCCTTAAAACCGATGTTAATGTGACAGTGCATGTGGAATCTGTTTGCTATGCGTGTGCTAAATTAAATGCATATGTGGAAGTACTGTAATTAAAAGAATACAATACACTGCGATTTGTTTCTAGAAGTTCGGATATAAATATCCTACGTCTCCCCTTCTTCCAAATCTGGAAGGCATCCATTAGAAGAATTTGATCCGCAGACCCAATCGAATTTGGGACTTACCAACTGCCCAAATTCGAACTCCTAGAACTACACCAGCCCTCAGCTGTGTCACTTAATCACTTGTTTTACGCCTCTGTGAGAAGGATACAGACACATAGTTTTACGTCTTCGTGCTTGGACGGGATCTGGTTTTGCATTTTGGTTTTGATTCACTCACTATACAAGTTTGCACATCTCTCATGAATGTGTGAGTGAATCTCTGTGTGTGAGGTTTTTATAGTGAACGCTCAACTCTCAAAATAAGGAAATCTCACACACTTTGGGAAGTTGCTCTACAAAAGCTGATTTTGACTCAACAGTCGACACTAGCGATAAGCTCCTCTCTAATGGTGGTCGACTGCTTCATCTCTCTGTTTTTCTTCCCTCTTTCTTTTCTCTTGTTTTCCAAGCGTCATCGTCTTAACAGCGCTTCTTGTATATATAGATTCCCCTAGAGATATAGCCGTTAGACAGTCGATTCAAAACCCTTTATGTGCTTGTCAAGGCTAATTTGTCGTCTTTCCAAATATGTGTAAGCACCATGTGTGAGACCTGGAATTAATAAGGATTAATTTTTGGATTAATCGGTTGTAGAGCAATTCTGGAAATCCCCGTAATTTGGTTTTTGTATTAGAAATCGGGTTTTGTGGCAAAAGCTGGTATCAGTTGTCGCAGGAGATTAATACGCCGTCGTTTAGCGTTTGGTGAAGGCTGTCAGCAGTTGGAATTTTAGGCGTTGTGTTGAGCAACAGCAGCAATGCTGACGTGGCAGGAATCAGCAGTAGCGCTTACGTGGATTCAGACGTTGGTTTCATTAGCGCCTATATTCAGACGTCAACGCTAGTCAAAGTTCCTGTAGCGTGGAGTAGCGACGTCTTCGTTTTGGTTGTGCAAAGGAATTTCAGCTGTTGCGAGAGATCAGCTTTTGTGTAGCCATCAGCAGTGGTTAGCGATCAGCTGATGGGTTCTGAGCGACGCCGTTTTATTTATTTTAAACGCAGAGTTTTGGGTATCAGCTGGTGGTCGCGTTATACGTTTGCTGTTGAGGAATCTGTTGCGTTATTTTATCCAGTTGCTGGTTAGGTGATCAGCTGTCGACAGATATGATGACGTGTGCTATGCGACGTCGTTTGGTTAAGTTGGTGCGACGCCGTTTTGTGTAGCGTTGTTCGAAGGATTCAGCTGTTGGTTTATTTTGCGATTGATGGTTGTGTTAACAGCAATGTCTGCTGGTTGGGTTTTCAGCGATGTCGACTGGTTTTTTCAGTGGAGATGTTCTTGCTGCTGTCAGCTGATGAGAAGCGTATATATATATTAGGAGACTTTGTCTTCGACTAGATATCAGATTCCATACTTAGCGATATATTCTCCCGATTGTTGTTCGTTGCTTCGAACCCTAGAACACTGTTCACCGTAGCATTTATCCGACAATTCTCGTCGTTTCCGGTCACTGCTTAGTACGTTTGAGGTAGCGCTGGACTCCTCTCGTGAAGCTCTTTCATTCTATACCATTCTCGGAGGCTGTTGTTAGCTGGAAGTAAGATCGTGAAGTTGTTTACTTCGGTCGTGTGTTCGCTATTCAGGTATTCTTTCGAATTTAGCGATAAGATCTTACCTTTAGAGCTTTGTTATTGAGCTTCCTGTTAAGTAGAATGATAAGAGTAATTGCTGGTTGTAGTGTGTAACTCCCAGCCGTAAGTTACTGTGAATTACCGTGACCTTCTGTGTAGCTTTTGAGATCTGTGCGTTGTGTGTTTAGCAGGTTTCAAACAGATCTCTCGGATCCCTTGTTGTGGTAATTGTGCTCAGAATTAAGGTACGGATTTGGAGATTGTGAATCAGCAGGTTTATGGCTTGAGTGAATTGTAGTTGCTGATATCGTGAGATGGTTGTGTAGGTTTGCTGTTGTGGTAGTTGTTTTGCATATGGTTATGCTAGTTGTTGCATACACGCATTATCATCTCATTTCAGCTATTGCAGCCATTTCTTTGTTGTTGTTGCTCTGTTTTCTTACCAGGATGCGAGGGCGAGCGGTGATTCCACACTCTCATCTCCCTGATGGGATTTGTTAGCCCCTATGCGCCGAGTGGTTAACTACCACAGTTCATAGGTTGGGCAACGGCAGGTTGATCTGTTGATGCATCTGGTATTGGTGGGCGAGTAGGGGTGAGTGGGTAGCTCCCACATGTCCTACACTCACCGTGGCCACACATATCTATTGCAGATTCCGTTGAGCTGTGCATTGAGTTCTTTGGCTCCCTTCCTTGGTTGTAGCCTTCGGCTGTTGTCCCTTGTTTAATGCATAGCATCTGCATTTTATTCTTGCTATTTACTGAGTGAATTGTAGTTGCTGATATCGTGAGATGGTTGTGTATGTTGCTGTTGTGGTTGCTGTTTTGCGAATGAGTTATGCTAGTTGTTGCATACAAGCATTATCATCTCATTTCAGCTATTGCAGCCATTGTTTCGTTGTTGTTTCTCTGTTTTCTTACCAGGATGCGAGGTCGAGCGGTGATTCCGCACTCTCATCTCCCTGCTGGGATTTGTTAGCCCCTATGCGCCGAGTGGTTAACTACCACAGTTCATAGGTTGGGCAACGGCATGTTGAGCTGTTGATGCATCTGGTATTGGTGGGCGAGTAGGGGTGAGTGGGTAGCTCCCACATGTCCTACACTCACCGTGGCCACACATATCTATTGCAGATTCCGTTGAGCTGTGCATTGAGTTCTTTGGCTCCCTTCCTTGGTTGTAGCCTTCGGCTGTTGTCCCTGGTCTCATGCATAGCATCTGCATTTTATTCTTGCTGTTTACTGCCGTTTTATAGTTGATCTCCGTACTGGGGTTTGACCCCATGTCCCTCTGGGGCTTGGTTGTTTTGTTGTTGGTGTTGTTTTTAGGGAATCCAGGTTTTACAGCTGGTCGAGGATTTCACCCAGCTGGAGGTGCCCCAGGAGGTGGTTAGAGTGTCCCAGTTATGTATATTATTTATATGCACTGGTATCACCGCGGGTGGGATGTCCTGGGTGATACTTAGTTTATTGTAGCTGGCTGATAGCCAGGGGATACCATTTTCTGTGCTGCCTTGCTGTTTGTAGTAGTCTTTGTTTGGTTGGTTTGTTAACTGAGATGTCTATTTTGAGTATTGTCGTATTTTAAATTAATTTTTTTTAAACCATCAGGCCAAAAGCAAAAATTTTACCCGCTTTTTAATAGCTTCCGCTTGTGTTTATGTTATTTTATTCTTTTGTGAGCACGAAGCCTGACATTTTTGGTATCAGAGCTTAAGCTGGGATAAGCTCGATTTCTTTGATCATAATTGAGTCTAGGCACAGTGTCGTGTGTTGCATGTCCTTGACCTATGTGATTATGTTCTGTATATTGTTGTGATATCTATGATGTATCTGTTCTCTGTTGCCTTATCCTGTTGAGTGTTCGTAGATGCCGCCTAGACGTCGTGGTAGAGGTAGGGGCAGTTTGAGGAATCGGCAGGATATAATGAGGACCGGCATAGTGCTCCTAGTCGTACTCGTAGTAGACATGATGAGGAAGAGGAAGTTGGTGACTTGCCTACCTCTGTGGAGCGAATGGACGTTGTGATAGCGAGGTTTCAGAGGATGAACCCTCAGGTTTTCAATGGCGATGAGTGGAGCGATGATGCTGATTCGTGGCTTCGGAACATCACTAGTCTTTTCGATCGTGTCCAGTATGACAACGAGCTTCGGTTGAGTTTGGTAACCCTCCAGCTTAGGAAGGGTGCAGAGCGCTGGTGGCGAGGTGCTTCTAGTACTTTGTTGGAGACTGGCGTTGGGATTACTTGGGACAGCTTTTTCTAGACTTTTAGGCAGGAGTATGTTCCTGAGTCTTATGTGAACGCCCGTGAGAGGGAGTTTGATCATCTAGAGCAGGGCTCGATGTCTGTTCGGGAGTATGCTAGGATGTTTTCTTCTTTGTTGGCGTACGTCCCTCATATTTCTGGCCGGGAGAGGGCCAAGAGGACCAGATTCTTAGAGGGTTTGAACGAGGAACTGTACCAGATGGTCTGACAAGCTAACCCAAGACTTATGCTGAAGCAGTTGATAATGCTATCGATATTGATGAGGGTTTGAGGAGTCGTCGTGCTCGTAGACAGCAGGTAGCGCAGGGTGGTCGTCCTACTGTTCAGGGAGCACAGTCTTCCCAGTCAGCCCATCAGCCCCAGCAGCAGCAGCAGCAGCAGGTGGCACAGCTGTTCAGGTAGCTCGAGTAGCAGTGGTTCTCGGGCTGAGTTCTGTTGTTATTGCGGTGGCAAGCATCCTTCGACCCAGTGTGTCGGTGTTCAGGGCTCTTGCCATATATGTGGTCAGTTTGGGCATTTCGCTAGGGTGTGTCCATCAGCTGGATCGCAGCAGGCCGCAGCCCCGTCTCAGGGTTGTGGAGGACAGTCTAGGGGTCGTTCCCCTCAGTTTCAGCAGCCCAGGATTGGTGAGACTCAGTTCAGGCCATTCCAGCAGCCTGGTCCGTCGCGATTCGGACAGTCGTCTCAGCCGTTCTATTCTGGACCCCAGCATGCTCAGGCCAATGCCATCACTAGGGAGCAGGCAGAGGAGACACCGAGTAGGGTGATTGGAGGTACATGTCTTGTTTTTGATTTTCCTGCGTGTGTGTTGTTTGACACCGGTGCACCGCATTATTTTATCTCTGATTCTTTTGTCATTGAGCATGGTTTGCATACCATTTCTTTGTGCGATGTCGTGTCTGTTTCTACCCCGGGCGGTGTGAGCCTGTTTTCCCAGGATGTTTTGTTAGATGGTGTTTTGAGATTTGGAGAGGATGTGTTAGTGGCGAATCTGATTCGTCTGATGTTGTGGGATTTCGATTGCATTGTTGGGATGGACGTGTTGTCTAACTATAGTGCCTCCGTGGATTGCATCCATGGGATTGTTCGTTTTAGGCCTTTGTCTGGCGAGAAGTGGGACTTCTACGGCCAGGATTCTCGATCGAAGATCCCGTTAGTCTCCGTGATGGAGATGTTCAGTTTGTTGTCCTTATGGAATGCTGGTTTCATGATCTACGCTTTTGATGCATCTTCTTATTCCTGTGTGCAGCTCAGCGATGTTCCTGTGGTGCGACATTTTCCCGATATGTTTCCGGATGAGATTCCTGGTTTTACTCCGACACGAGAGATTGACTTCATCATAAAGCTGGTGCCTGGAACAGCTCCGATTTCTCGTGACCCGTATCGTTTGGCGCCTGCAGAGTTGAGAAAACTCAAGGTGCAGTTGGACGATTTGCTGGAGAAAGGCTTCATCCGACCTAGCATGTCGCCGTGGGGAGAGCTCATTTTGTTTGTGAAGAATAAGGATGGCTCAATGCGGATGTGCATTGATTTCCGCCAGTTGAATAAAGCGACTGTCAAGAACAAGTACCCTTTACCCAGGATCGATGATCTGTTTGATCAGCTGCAAGGTTCTGTGGTGTATTCAAAGATCGACTTGTGTTCCGGGTACCATCAGCTGAGAGTAAGATATCAGGATGTCGCAAAGACTGATTTTCGTACAAGGTACGGACACTTCGAGTTCCTGGTTACCGTTTGGGTTGACCAACGTGCCTGCAGTCTTTATGGATCTGATGAACCTAGTCTTTAGAGAGTTCATAGATCAGTTTGTAATTGTGTTCATTAACGACATCTTGGTATATTCTAAGACTCCTTTGGAGCATAAGGAGCACATGAGAATTGTCCTTCAGACGTTGAGAGACCAGCAGCTGTATGCTAAATTCTCCAAGTGCGAGTTTTGGCTGGATCGCGTCGTTTTCTTGGGACATGTTATTTCAGCCGAGGGGATTTCGGTGGATCCCAGTAAATTTGATGATGTTTTGAACTGGGAGCGTCCCAGTAATTTGTTAGAGATTCACAGTTTCTTGGATCTGGCTGGCTATTACCGTCGTTTCATCGAAGTATTTTCTAGCATAGCAAAGCCGATGACTCAACTGTCTCAGAAGGACAAGGGGTTTGTGTGGACTGAGCAATGCGAATGCGTTTCAATTGCTCAAGGAGAAACTGACTATTGCACCTGTGTTGGCTCTGCCTTCCGGATCAGGTGGTTTCGTTGTTTTTACTGATGCTTCGCTCAATGGATTGGGCTGTGTTTTGATGCAGAATGGTCGAGTCATTGCGTATGCCTCGCGGCAGCTGAAACCGCATGAGACTCGTTATCCAGTCCATGATTTGGAGCTAGCAGTCGTGGTCTTTGCGTTGAAGATCTGGCGTCATTACCTGTATGGCGAGCAATTTGTGATGTACTCAGACCACAAAAGTTTGCAGTATCTGTTTTCGCAGCCTGACTTAAATATGAGACAGTGTCGTTGGATGGAGCTGCTAAAGGACTTTGATTGCGAGATCAAGTATCAGCCTGGGAAATCGAACGTAGTGGCCGATGCTTTGAGCTGGAAGGCTAGTGAGATGCTTGCTTCGTTGTATATCTCTAAGGATCAGGAGCATCTTAATACTACTGGTTGGAGATTCTACCCGACTGAGGATTGTGTCGTGGTTTCTTCTTTCCAAGTGGAGCCACAGATTGTTTCGACTATTCGAGCAGCTCAAAGAACTGATCCTTCCATCCACGAGTTGAAGTTAAAGGTCAGGGCTGGAGAACTTGAGGATTATTCCGTTTCGTCTGATGGTTGCTTGAGGTTTCGTGGCAGGCTGGTTGCACTGCAGTAGACACAGTGTTCATCCTGGTGCACGGAAGATGTACCATGCGTTAAAGACGCACTTCTGGTGGGCTGGCCTGAAAAGCAACATTGCTGGTTTTGTCGCTCGTTGTTTGAACTGTCAGATGGTAAAGGCCGAGAGGATGAGACCTGGTGGTCTGTTGCAGAGTTTGGAAGTGCCCCAATGGAATTGGGAGCACATAGCTATGGATTTCGTGACGCATCTGCCTCGTACCAGCAGAGGATGCGATGTTATTTGGGTGGTTATCGACCGTTTGTCGAAGTCTGCATATTTTATTCCCTATGGTATGACCTTTTCTCTGAAGAAAATGGCGAAACTGTACGTGGATTTCGTGGTTAGACTGCACGGTCTGCCTGTTTCGATCATCTCAGACCGAGATCCAAGGTTTACTTCCAGGTTTTGGAAGAGTTTGCAAGCAGCTTTGGGTACCAGATTTGCTATGAGTACCGCGTATCACCCCCAGACAGATGGCCAATCTGAGCGAACTATCCAGACGTTGGAGGATATGTTACGAGCTTTTGTGTTTGATTTTGGAGGTAGATGGCAAGACGAGTTGTCTTTGGTAGAGTTTTCCTACGAATACAGCTATCAGGTTACGATTGGTATGGCGCAAATGAAAGATCATGTGAATCTAATTCGACAGCGTATGAAAGCTGCCCAGGATCGCCAAACCATTTATGTGAATAATAGGCGTCGACCTCTAGAGTTTCAGGTTGGTGATCAGGTATTTTTCAAAGTTTCTCCGTTTCGCAGTGTTATGCGCTTTGGACACAAGGGAAAGTTAGCCCCTCGTTACGTCGGATCGTATGAAATTGTTGAGAGGATGGCTCTTTGGCGTATCGGCTGTTGTTGCCTTCGGAATTATCTTCTCTACATGATGTCTTTCATGTTTCCATGTTGAGGAAGTACAAGCCATATCCGTCTCATGTGATGAGAACTGACGAGGTTGAGCTAGATCAGACGTTGAGCTATCAGAAATATCCCTTGCAGATCCTAGCAGAAAAGAGAAACAATTGAGGAACAAGACCATTCCGTTGGTGATGGTGCAATGGAGCAAACATGGTAGGGAAGAAGCTACTTGGGAGCTGGAAGAAAAGATGCAGCGCGAGTGGCCGCATCTGTTTGAGTAGTTGTGGTGCTATATTTCCAGTAGTTAGTAGCTTCTGGTTGTTATTTTCCCTAGTTGCTGTTAATTGTTTGCTCAGTTATCTTGAACTCTTGGCCATGTGTTGGGCAATTTGCTGTTCTTGCTCTCTGTTGCTGTGTTGTGTTTCTGAAATTGTTGTTTGATTTCGAGGACGACATCCTTTTTAGTGGGGGAGAAATGTGAGACCTGGAATTAATAAGCATTAATTGTTGGATTAATCGGTTGTAGAGAAATTCTGGAAATCCCCGTAATTTGGTGTTTGTATTAGAAATCGGGTTTTGTGGTGAAAGCTGGTATCAGTTGTCGCAGGAGATTAATACGCCATCGTTTAGCGTTTGGTGAAGGCTGTCAGCAGTTGGCGTTTTAGGCGTTGTGTTGAGCAACAGCAGCAATGCTGACGTGGCAGGAATCAACAGTAGCGCTTACGTGGATTCAGACGTTTGTTTCGTTAGCTCCTATATTCAGGCGTCAACGCTAGTCAAAGTTCCTGTAGCGTGGAGTAGCGACGTCGTCGTTTTGGTTAGCGCAAAGGAATTTCAGCTTTTCGTAGCGATCAGCAGTGGTTAGTGATCAGCTGATGGGTTCTGAGCGAAGCCGTTTTATTTAGTTGAAACGCAGCGTTTTGGGTATCAGCTGGTGGTCGCGTTATACATTTGCTGTTGAGGAATCTGTTGCGTTATTTTATCCAGTTGCTGGTTTAGGTGATCAGCGGTCGACAGATATGATGACGTGTGCTATGCGACGTCGTTTGGTTAAGTTGGTGCGACGCCGTTTTGTGTAGCGTTGTTCGAAGGATTCAGCTGTTGGTTTATTTTGCGATTGCTGGTTGTGTTAACAGCAATGTCTGCTGGTTGGGTTTTCAGCGATGTCGACTGGTTTTGTCGGTGGAGTTGTTCTTGCTGCTGTCAGCTGATGAGAAGCGTATATATATATTATCAGACTTGGTCTTCGACTAGATATCAGATTCCATACTTAGCGATATATTCTCCCGATTGTTGTTCGTTGCTTCGAACACTAGAACACTGTTCATCGTAGCATTTCTCTGACAATTCTCGTCGTTTCTGGTCACTGCTTAGTACGTTTGAGGTAGCGCTGGACTCCTCTCGTGAAGCTCTTTCATTCTATACCATTCTCGGAGGCTGTTGTTAGCTGGAAGTAAGATCGCGAAGTTTTTTACTTCGATCGTGTGTTCGCTATTTAGGTAGTCTTTCGAATTAGCGATAAGATCTTACCTTAGAGCTTTTTTATTGAGCTTCCTGTTGAGTATAATGATAGAGTAATTGCTGGTTGTAGTGTGTAACTCCCAGCCGTAAGTTACTGTGAATTACCGTGACCTTCTGTGTAGCTTTTGAGATCTGTGCGTTGTGTGTTTAGCAGGTTTCAACCAGATCTAGCGGATCCCTTGTTGTGGTAATTGTGCTCAGAATTAAGGTACGGATTTGGAGCTTGTGAATCAGCAGGTTTATGGCTTGAGTGATTGTAGTTGCTGATATCGTGAGATGGTTGTGTATGTTTGCTGTTGTGTTTGCTGTTTTGCATATGAGTTATGCTAGTTGTTGCATACACGCATTATCATCTCATTTCAGCTATTGCAGCCATTCCTTTGTTTTTGTTGCTCTGTTTTCTTACCAGGATGCGAGGGCGAGCGGTGATTCCGCACTCTCATCTCCCTGCTGGGATTTGTTAGCCCATATGAGCCTAGTGGTTAACTACCACAGTTCATAGGTTGGGCAACGGCAGGTTGAGCTGTTGATGCATCTGGTATTGGTGGGCGAGTAGGGGTGAGTGGGTAGCGCCCACATGTCCTACACTCACCGTGGCCACACATATCTATTGCAGATTCCGTTGAGCTGTGCATTGAGTTCTTTGGCTCCCTTCCCTGGTTGTAGCCTTCGGCTGTTGTCCCTGGTCTCATGCATAGCATTGCATTTTATTCTTGCTGTTTACTGCTGTTTTATAGTTGCTCTTCGTACTGGAGTTTGACCCATGTCCCTCTGGGGCTTGGTTGTTTTGTTGTTGGTGTTGTTTTCAGGGAATCCAGGTTTTACAGCTGGTCGTGGATTTCACCCAGCTGGAGGTGCCCCAGGAGGTGGTTAGAGTGTCCCAGTTATGTATATTATTTATATGCACTGGTATCACCACGGGTGGGATGTCCCGGGTGATACTTAGTTTATTGTAGCTGGCTAATCGCCAGGGGATACCACTTTCTGTGCTGCCTTGCTGTTTGTAGTAGTCTTTGTTTGGTTGGTTTGTTAACTGGGATGTCTATTTTGAGTATTGTCGTATTTTAAATTATATTGTTTTAAACCGTCAGGCCAAAAGCAAAAATTTTACCCACTTTTTAATAGCTTCCGCTTGTGTTTATGTGATTTTACTCTGTTGGGAGCACGAGGCCTGACACCATGAATCATTCTCTGTATATTGTACTATTTCCCAGAATAGTACTGATCTTGTCCCCTTGAAATAAGGCATTTGTACGACTCAATTTCAGCCATTGATTCTTTCCCTTTTAAACGGTTGATTGCGTCCCAACAGCTGAATGTACTCCAACAGCTGATTGTTGTTAACAACTGAAATATTCCAACAGCTGATTATTCCAAAATCAACATCTGAATAAGCTCAGCAGTTGACTACTGATTCGTCAACTGCTTCGCTTCTTATTTACTGCTGAAATCATCTTATCTACTGCTGATCTTCTCTACGTTCGGATCTCTACAGTTCATAATATTTCTACTGTTCATCAGCTTTCTACTGTTCATCAGCTTTCTACTGTTCATCAGCTTTCTCTCCTTCTCTTCATCAAACTTCTCTACATCGTTCCTGCTGACTAACATTTGAATACAACGGCTGAATGCTTGCAACTGATGAATGCTTGCAACGGCTGATTGCTCTAACAGTTGAATTGCTGTCCCGACGTCTGATCAACATTTCTTCTTCACTTCTGAATCACATCTGAATTAGCAACTGCTCAACATCTAACTTCTGTTGCAACAGCTGATTTCTTCTGTTCAAATACTCCAACAACTGAAATACATCTCTTCGTCGTTATGCGATGCAACTTTCTTCAACACATCAGACTTCTATTATAAAACCTGCTATCATTTGCACACTACGTAGATTTGTTAGAAATATAATAATAAGTTTTGTGTAATTCAAAACTAATATCCATCAACGTTGTGATCGGCCTACTGAGTCGTCGTGCCTGAAAGGCCCAACGCTGTTTTTTATGTGGTGGCCAGCTGAGTCGTTGTGCCTGAAAACCACTATACCTTGTGATGGTCGGCTGATTCGTCGCACCTGAAGATCACAAGAAATGATGATTGATGATATCTGCACAGCTGAGTCGTTGTGCTATTTGCCTGCCGATGATTCTTGGTAGCCCTTTTCATGCATTGCACGGTTGAGATATTGCATTGTCTGATATGATAGATGCTTTTATTGTGCTCTTCTACTGAGGTTTGACCTCGTATTATTTTTCCTGCTTTTTGTGTTCTTGGGTCTGTGTTACCCATTGCAGGAGCCGCAGGTAATCTGGCTGGGCAAAGAGGAGCTTCAGCTAGTAGATACCCATTTGGTTGAGTCCCAGTGTACCTATATTTATATTGAGCCAGGGGATGTCCTGTGTCTTTATGTATATTGGGGATCGTGTGTTATGTTGCTGTTTGAGTTTTGAACTAAACTCTTATTTTGAGTATGAATGTATTTTGAATGATATTGCATCAGGACCATTATTGAAAATTTTTAGCCCATATTTTCATGATGCTTCCGCATATTTGAGACTAATTGTTGTATTAGCGCACGTGGCCTGACATCTGAATCACCCTTTCTGATTGACCATCGGTCTGGGGGTGAAAGGTTGTGCTAAATGTTAACTTAGTACCTAAATAACTGTGTATACTCTTCCAGAAAGCTGACGTAAACCTTGGATCTCTGTCTGATAAGATCGAAGGTGGGATACCATGAAGTCTTACTATTTCTCTTATATACATCTCAGCGTATTTTCTCACATCGTAAGTTGTCTTGACTGGTAAGAAGTGAGCAGATTTGGTGAGTCGGTTCACTATAACCCAAATAGAATTGTATCCTTGAACATTTCTGGGTAACCAACTACAAAATACTCTCCCACTTCCATTCTGGTATCGGTAGAGGCTTTAGCATCCCACCTGGTCTTTGATGCTCAGTTTTGACCAGCTGACAGGTTAGGCATTCTGAAACAAATCTAGCAATGTCGCGTTTCATTCCTGGCCACCAGTACATCTTCTGAAGATCTATATACATCTTGGTACTCCCTGAGTGTACTGAATACGGGGCTGAATGAGCTTCTAGCATGAGATTAGATCTCAAATTATCTACGCTAGGAACCCATAATCTACCTTGATATCTAACAATTTCTCCAGCTAAGGTATAGAGATTTCCTCCTCTCTCTTCATCTTGTTTCACCCACTTCTTTAGCTGTTCATCTCTCAGCTGACCCTCTCTAATCTGTTCTATCAACGAAGACTAGATGGTGAAAACAGCTAGGGCTACAGTACTGTGATGGGAAATCAGCTCTAGCCCAAAATTCTCAATCTCATAGGCTAAGGGCCTCTGAACTGTGATCTGGGTCAATCCTATTGACTTCCTGCTAAGAGCATCTGCCACCACATTGGCTTTTCCTATGTGGTAGCTAATGGTACAATCGTAATCTTTGACCAGCTCTAGCCACCTCCTCTATATCATGTTCAATTCCTTCTGGGGAAGAAGTACTTTAAACTCTTATGGTCTGTGAATATCTCACACTTCTCCCCATACAGATAATGTGTCCAAATCTTCAGGGCAAAAACCATTGTTGCTAACTCCAGATCATGCGTAGGATAATTCTTCTCGTGGTTCTTCAACTGTCTGGAGGCATACGCTATTACCCTACAATCCTGCATGAATACAGCTCCTAAACCTAGCTTGGAATCATCAGTGTAGATAACAAAATTCCCTTGTCTAGAAGGCATGGTTAGTACTAGAGCTTCTATCAACGCTTGCTTCAACTTGTCAAAACTCTGCTGGCAACTAGGGTTCCACTCAAACTTAACTTGTTTCCTAGTCAATGAAGTTAATGGAACCGCTGTCTTTGAGAATCCTTGAATAAATCGCCTGTAAAATCCAGCAAGTCCCAAAAAGCTCCTCACCTCTGAAACAGATCTGGGCATAGGCCAGTCACGCACAGCTTCGACCTTAGCTGGGTCGACTTCTAATTCATCCTTAGAAATGTGTGACCTAGAAATACAACCTTCTCCAGCCAAAACTCACACTTGCTAAACTTAGCAAACAGTCGGTTATCCTTCAAAACTTGTAGCACTATCCTAAGCTGATTAGCGTGATCTGAGCTGGTCTTGGAATATACTAAAATATCGTCTATAAATACGATGACAAACTGATACAAATATGGCTGGAAAACTCTATTCATCAAATCCATAAAAGCAGATGGAGCGTTAGTCAATCCAAAAGGCATTACTAAAAACTCATAATGGCCATAACGCGTCCTGAAAGCTGTCTTATAGATATCGGCCTCTTTGTTCATAAGCTGATGGCATCCAGATCGCAAATCTATCTTTAAAAAAAAATCTTCTCTCTTCAATTGGTCGAAAAAATCCGCAATCCCAGCCAAGGGATACTTATTCTTAATGGTAAGCTTATTCAACTCGCGATAATCTATACACAATCTTAAGCTCCCATATTTCTTCTTAACGAACAGAACAGGGGCTCCCCAAGGGGATGTACTGGGTCGTATGAATCCCTTATCCAATAGATCTTGAATTTTTTCCTTCAGCTCTTTCATCTCTGTAGGAGCAAGCCTATAGGATGGTCGATAGCAAATTCTTACCCTCTGTCTGGAGGTAGTCCACTGATGTCATCTGGAAAAACTTCTGGAAATTCATTCACCACCTCCACATCATCCAGCTCGGGCTGGTTAGAAACAGTTAGGGAAGATAAACTTTCCAAGAATCCTACTCCACCTTTCCTCAGATAACCTTGGGCTTTCAAAGCTGAAATAACGCGGGGACATTGTCTAAGCTTGTTAGCTTCAAATGAAAACTGGGGTCCATTGGGTGGTTTAGTGGTTATTGTCCTGAGCTTGAAATCGATTTCTACCCCATACTTAGATAACCAGTATATTCCCAAAATAAAATCGAATTCAGGCATGGGTAGAACAATTAAATTGGCTGTAACTACGTGTCTTTGAAATTCAAACTCTAAATCAAGGTATATACTATGAGTTACCAGCTCTTCTCCTGAAGGTACAGTTACACAATAGCCTATGGACAATTGTTCCAGCTTACAAGGTAACTTCTTAGCAAAATCTTCAGTTATAAAGGAATGGGTCGCACCCGAATCTAATAAAGCAAACGAGGGTGTACCAGAAACCAAAATCTTACCCAAAATCACAGTAGAATCAGGGTTAGCTTGCTCAGGTGTCATGACGTAAGCTCGACTGGGCACCAGTTGTTTCAACATTGGGCAGTGCTTAGAAATGTGGCCTTGAGCACCACACCGGTAACATCCGCTCTGACCAGCTTTGCACTGTCCCGGGTGATTCTTTTGGCACTTGGGACAAACTGGATTGTTGTCTCTAACTGGTACTGCACTAATAGGCTGGGCTGGTATGGGTTTCTGTTCTTGAGGTCGCTGTGTTGGCGCAACGGCGGATCCGGATCCCGTTTCCCAAGGTGCAGCGGAAGTTTTTAAAAAAAATTGCACCGGGAACGGTCAATACATAATAACTAATGCAATAAAACATTCATAGGATGTGTTAGAGCGTTACCTTGCTGGCGTCTAGGCACCTGGCTCCGACCAGTTTCACAGGGAAACCGGCACTACAAAGGTTGGCGGCGGTAGATCTCCTAATCCGGTCCACGACTAGAAACAGGACTCCTTCGTCATCCTGCACTAGAAGACCTGACGAATTTACCATGGACGGAATCTCCTCATCGACGTGATCGGAACAAGTCCAATCAAGTGAGCAATTGTGACGGCGAGCGGCGCGTGGAGGAGCGGCGGCCGAGAGGAGGAAATGGAGAGGGGGCGCGGCGGCTTAGTGTCTAGGGTTTGTGTGATGCTTAAGTGTGTCATGCAACCCTAGACACTCATGTAAATGTTGGTGTGATGGGCTTGAACCGGCCCAATGGACTTGGGGCGTGCCCAAGTCCATATGAACATTCGATTTAAGTACATCGCCGTGGCTCCATCATAATCCCGATCAACGATCAGATCGGACCGATCTACACAGTTTCCAAAACTGAGTATTATGATGCGAAAACAATTTTTCAGACCACCTATTCCAAAATTGCAGTTTGGCCCCTCCAAGTTTCAAGGATAGTCAAACTAGCCCAAACTTTAGGGAAATTGCAATTTGACCCCTGTTGACTTTTAGGAAGTCTCACTCCCTAAATTTCTCCTCCTATGCTCAACACATTGAGCTCAATTTCCATGCGTGAATCGTGAAGCCGGTACTTGTGTGACCCTCAATGGTTCAGGAATACAGCTAGCCGTCGGCTCACAACCATTGCGACTCCGAAATCACAATTTCGGACTGACCCATCGGATCATGGTAAAGCGCCTAAAAACATCGCCCCATGATCCCCTAGGTATCACTGATAGTGCCTGCAAGAACCAGTCGGTCATGGTTAGCGTACAGTACGGTCCTTTCAACACATATATCCCGATTAGATCAACGACCATTGGTATATCGAGAGTCGCTAGAGATCCAATAACTATGCATACATCTCGGAGATCAAATAGTGACATTGCGTGTGTTACTAGGTAAACCCATTTACCTAAAACACATCTAGTACTCTGGCTAGATATTTATCACACTGTTATCTCCTCAGATAGCATAGGATATCCACGCACAAAGGCGAGCGATGAATCCTCGGCATACATCTCGGAGATCAAATAGTGACATTGCGTGTGTTACTAGGTAAACCCATTTACCTAAAACACATCTAGTACTCTGGCTAGATATTTATCACACTGTTATCTCCTCAGATAGCATAGGATATCCACGCACAAAGGCGAGCGATGAATCCTCGACAACGAAGCATCGACTCCTACATACATCGGGACCTCACCCAATCCCGCCACCTAATGACCCCAACTGAGTCGGTAAACGGGTCAAAGCGAGGCACCTATCATGTAAAGTCTCAATGACATTTCGAGTAGTTAGGACTAATCGGTACAACCAAGACCTCGGACTTATCCACTCGATAAATGGTAACCACTTGGAATGTCCGAGCGAGGGTAGTTCGATAGATCACCAGGTCACTATCCATCTGCATGCTCAGAACATCACAATGTCCCCTACCAATGAAACATGGTACTTCATATCGTAGATTCCAGTCTCAAGCTCGGGCGGCCTTATCCTCGTTTTGACGGCCCAATCGACTAGTAACGTGTTCAGAATACACAGTGACTATTAGATGTGTTTCATGATAGCCATCATATCCACTATCACATCTAACATACACTATGGTGCATTCTAGGTCTTTATCCAACACAATTGTTAAAATTATAACATAATGAAAATAAAGAATGCCATATAACAATACGAATTTCATAAATAAAGATTGTTATACAAAGAGTCAATAAAACCCACACGCCACAAGTTGGCTAGTTGGGCATCTACTCTAACAATCTCCCACTTTCCCTAAAGCCAACTACTCATCAGATGCAGTCCAATTGTTTCATGATGTTTTTCAAACAACGGTCCTGGCAAGGGCTTCGTAAGTGGATCAACAATGTTGTCTGCAGAGACGACTCTCTCGACTGCTATGTCACCTCTAGCCACAATATCCCGGATTATGTGGTATTTTCTCAGTATATGTTTGGATCTTTGGTGAGACCTAGGCTCCTTTGCTTGCGCAACGGCACCCGTGTTGTCGCAGTACACCGGGACTGGACCAACTCCATCAGGGATTACGCCCAACTCTTGGACGAAATTCCTTATCCAAACCGCCTCTTTAGCAGCAGCTGATACTGCGACGTACTCAGCCTCAGTGTTTGAATCCGCGATGGTGTCTTGCTTGGAACTCTTCCAAGAGACATCACCACCATTGAGCATGAATACAAACCCAGAGGTTGACTTCGAATCATCCACGTCACATTGGAATCTAGAATCAGTGTAGCCTTCCAATTTCAGTTCACCACCCACATAGACCATGAACATATTCTTAGTCCTTCGTAAGTACTTAAGAATATCTTTCACGGCCTTCCAATGCATTTGACCAGGGTTGGCTTGGTAACGGCTCGTGACACTCAGAGCATATGCGACATCCGGTCTAGTTGAGATCATGCCATACATAATACTACCTATTACCGAGGCATATGGCACACGTGTCGTACTCTCTATCTCCTCATCAGTCTTTGGACAAATAGACTTAGATAGAGTGACCCCATGACACATAGGTAGGTGTCCTCTCTTGGACTCTTCCATAGAGAACCGCTTAAGTATGGTATCGATGTAGGTAGCTTGGGTGAGTCCGAGCATCCTTTTCGATCTATCTCGATAGATCTGTATTCCAAGAATATAGGATGCTTCACCCATGTCCTTCATCGAGAATCTACTAGACAACCATACTTTAGTTGACTGCAACATTCCTACGTCATTCCCAATGAGTAGAATGTCATCAACATAAAGTACAAGGAATGTCACAGCATTCTTAACTATCTTCTTGTACACACATGGCTCCTCGGGATTCTTGATGAAACCAAATTCCTTAATTGTTTCATCAAATCTCAGGTTCCAACTTCTCGATGCTTGTTTGAGACCGTAGATCGATCTCTGAAGCTTGCATACTTTATGCTCACTTCCTACAGATGTGAAACCCCCAGGCTGCGTCATATAGATCTCTTCCTTAATGTTTCCATTGAGGAACACAGTTTTCACATCCATTTGCCATATCTCATAGTCGTACCATGCGGCTATGGCTAGTAGGATTCTAATTGACTTGAACATTGCGACAGGTAAAAAGGTTTCATCATAGTCAACACCTTGCCTTTGAGTGTAACCTTTCACGACCAGTCGTGCCTTGTAGGTCAGTACCTTACCATCAGGCCCAAGTTTTCTCTTGTATATCCATTTACACCCAATAGAAACTATTCCTTCGGGAGGATTAACAAGATTCCAAACTTGGTTCGCATGCATTGAGTCAATCTCAGACTGCATTGCTTCAAGCCACAAATTAGAATCAGCATCGAAAATCGCCTCCTTGAATGTTCTTGGATCACATCCAATAACTTGATCACTTTGATCATATTCAAGGAGGAAACCATATCTATGAGGAGCCCTAGGAATCCTTTTAGATCTCCTAGGTGCGACCATTTCTGGTATTGGCTCTTGAGGTGTGGGCGATTCAATTGGTACTTCAGATGGTTCTCAAACCTCTTCGAGTTCTACTATCTTGCCTTTTCTATCAAGTAGAAATTCCCTTTCCAGAAAGGTGGCATTTCTATAAACAAACACTTTTGTTTCATTTGAATAGTCATCCAATAACTTGATCACTTTGATCATATTCAAGGAGGAAACCATATCTATGAGGAGCCCTAGGAATCCTTTTAGATCTCCTAGGTGCGACCATTTCTGGTATTGGCTCTTGAGGTGTGGGCGATTCAATTGGTACTTCAGATGGTTCTCAAACCTCTTCGAGTTCTACTATCTTGCCTTTTCTATCAAGTAGAAATTCCCTTTCCAGAAAGGTGGCATTTCTATAAACAAACACTTTTGTTTCATTTGAATAGTAGAATCAGTATCCAATAGAATTCTTAGGATACCCAATGAAGTAACAGAAGATGGATCTATTATCCAGCTTTTCTCCCACTGTCTGCTTCACGTAAGCAGGACATCCCCAAATCCTCATATATGAGTATTTGGGCGGCTTGCCCATCCATATCTCATATGGAGTCTTATCCACCACCTTGGTGTGGACATTGTTCAACAACATTACCGCCGTTTCGAGCGCATAGCCCCAAAACGAGGTAGGAAGCTTAGTGAAGCTCATCATAGATCGAACCATGTCCATCAAGGTTCGATTACGACACTCCGCTACACCATTTAGTTGTGGTGTGGCCGGAGGGGTCCACTGTGAGAGAATCTCATTCTCTTTATGATAGTCTTGAAATTCAGCACTGAAGTATTCTCCACCTCGATCGGATCGAAGTGATTTAATACTTTTCCCCAACTGATTTTCTACTTCAGCCTTGAATTCTTTGAACCTTTCAAAGGATTCAGACTTGTGCTTCATTAAGTACAAGTATCCATACCAAGAGTGATCATCGGTAAAGGTGATGAAGTATGTGTGACCGTACTTAGTACCAATGCTAAGTGGGCCACATACATCAGTGTGGATCAAATCCAACAGGCCTAGAGCACGTTCAGGCTTGCCCGTGAAGGGTTGTTTAGTCATCTTTCCGTTGAGACAAGACTCACAAGTCTGTAGGGAGTTAATATCTGACGTATCAAACATGTCAATCCTAACCAACTTGTTCATCCTACTCAATGAAATATGACCTAGTCTAGCGTGCCAAAGTTGTGCCGGGTTCAAGCTATCGTTTTTCATTTTAATTGTTGTTGTATGTGTTTCCACATCGCGAGTTGGAACTTCTTTTAATTTTAAGGTATATAAATCATTTTCGTGTTCACCAATTCCAATCAAACATTCATTCTTGTATATATTTCAAATCGAATTAGCAAAATGACAAGAATATCCATCACTATCAAGCATAGAAATAGAAATGATGTTCTTTATTAACTCGGGAACGAACAAAACGTTTCTCAATAACAACTTAAAATTCGAAGACAGAAATATATGAACATCTCCTATATCTACTGCAGCAACCCTTGCTCCATTGCCCAGCCTCAAGTGTGTCTCACCCTCTCTAAGACGTCGGCTTCTTGTCATTACCTCCAAATCATTGCAGATATGAGATCCACATCCGGTATCAAGTACACAAGAAGTCGAATTAAGAGACATATTTATTTCAGTATAGAACATACCTTTTGTAGTTCGCAACTGCTCGAGGTACTCCTTGCAGTTCCTCCTCCAGTGCCCAGGCTTGTGGCAGCGGTAGAAAACATCCTAAGATTTGTTTGGCTTGGAAACCTTTGCCTTGGGCTTCTTGGCGGGTTTTTCCTCCTTCACAGGGGCAGAACGCTTCTTATCCTTGCGTTTGGGCCCCTTCTTCGCAGAGGAAGAAGAGCCCATAAGGAGGACGGTCTTGTCCTTGTTTATGGTCCCCTCGAACACGACAAGCATGTTCACCACCTCTTCAAGGGTGGCTTCTAGCTTGTTCATGTTAAAGTTGACCACAAAGGGGTCGAATGCAGCAGGGAGTGAGAGGAGAAGCAGATCCACTGACAGCTCATGTGGAAGCGTGATATCCACCAGCTTTTCAATGAGCCCAATCACACGAACCCCATGCTCGCGGACCGAAGTCCCATCGCGCATGCGGCTCGTCATGAGTTCCTTGACAGTGGTGAACCTCTCAGTCCGCGAGTTCTCCCCATACAACTCTTTGAGATGAAGGTGTATGTCAGCAGCATACACCGTCTTCTCGAAACGCCGCTGAATTTCATTAGACCTCGATGCCATCATATAGCATGTCAGGCCCCGTGCTAATTACTAACAATTAACACATAATAAGCGCATAAACACGGAAGCTTAAAATCAGGGCTTAAAAATTTTTCGAAATACAATGGGCCTGAACTTCAAATCATACATTCAAAATATTCAATACTCAAAATATGAGTTAACTCAAACTCATACAACAAGTAACCACATAAAATCAATTCAAAATACAGATCTCCAATACATGATAACACGGGGCATCCCCCGGTTCAATATATAACATAAATAGACTGGGACTCAGGGACGCGGGGATCGACCAGCTGAACTTCCACTCTGCCCAGCTAGGTTACCTGAAACTCCTGTAAATGGGAAACGCAGACCCAAACAACAAAAGCAAGAAAACAAGTACGAGGTCAAGCCTCAGTACGAAGAGCTATCAAAGCAGATAAACATGCAACATGCTATAAATCAATGCTATGAATGCATGAGGCTGTCAAAGGAAATCAGTCATCTAAACCGGTGCAACAATCGGCAAATCATATCATGTCGCCTCTATACCACGGTCTATCAACCGGGAAATCATCGGTCCGTGATCATCGGGGCCCGTCAGCCCATCACAGCTCGGCGGTAGACACTCGTATCCGGTAGTCACCGCTCCGACGATAGCGTTGGACTTTTTGGGCACGACCCAACAGTCGGCCAGTCACGTGCCCAACAGTCGGCCAGTCACGTGCCCAACAGTCGGCCAGTCACAACGTGGCACCCAAATCAGGTTATCAAATCAAATCTATAAATCAGGCTCAAGATGTATGCATGAATGCCATTCAATATCCATGCTCAATACATAATATGCCTAAACGTAAAACAGTAGACACATTCAATCAAAACAGTAACTGATTCACGTAAGCACATATCAGTAAAGCCACAGATTTCACAACATCGAATTATAGCCATGCCCAAGCTCAAAACTGCTAAGAGCTACTCAATTCGTACCTTCCTTCTTCGAATTACCTAACAGATTTCTCCTGGCTCAATTCACGCAGCAGGAACTTCCTGGAAGCTGAAATCTGTTACAACATAGCTAATATCTTTGCTCAATTCATCTACACAATCACGCTAATCCTACGGCCAGAAGCATATTTCGATCCTACACTTCAACGCAGGCATTAACTACTAAAAACCGAGCTCAAACTACAAGATATGCTCACCCAAAAGCTCAAAGGAAACCACTTGTGAATCTGCTCAACGAAACCAGCAATTCACGAACGAGAAGGGCCTACGGGATTTCTCAACTCGTCGCTCCTAGCTTCCAAACTAGTATCAATGGAAAGAGCAAGTCTCAAGAGGTCCAGCCCCACCAAGAACGTCAAAAACAAAGGCTGGATGCGATGGAAATCGGCGGTGGAAAGTCACGGTGAACAGTAGCTCGACGAGGGTTTGGAGAAGAAGAGATAAGAAATAACTGGCTCAAAATAATTGTAAGTGTCGATCAACACTTCTATAAATACCTCTTAAATCCTCGCCTGCTGATTCATTAAAATCAATCGAAGTGTCCAGCAGAAGTCTATCAGCAGCAGCCCTCTCTTTTCCTTTCGTCAAATTCAGCAGCAACGACCAAATAAGCAATCGCACGTAAACACTTCAAAACGACACCGTTCCAACTTATCAAAACGACGCCGTAGAAAACGCCAGCTGACAACAGCTCTCGCAAGCAAAACGACCAAGAGCTGGTAACAGCTCTCTCTTCAAAACAATCCATCTGTTGGTCACGCGAAGTCACTCAAAACGATGACGCATCTACTAATCCAAACGACGTCACTTCTCAACATTATAAGTATTTGCGCGCCTGCTGGTCAGCAGCAACCATCACAACGCAATCTACTACCAACATCAAGGAATACGTCACGCCTACGTCATCATATCTATTAACAACTCTTGCGACTGATTCCTCAAACCATCAGCTGATCGCTCCACACAAGCGCAACTGCTGAATCCAATAGTCAACACTCCAAAATGTTGACTAACACGTGTCGCTTCCTCGTTCAATCTCACGCTAAATGCAACATCTGCCAGCAGCGACTTCAAACTCGAAACTAAACCAGCAGCTCTCATTGCGTCACGCTGACGTCATCTCTGCTGATTCAAAATTCACCAGCAAGAGCTACAGTAACTTGCTGCTGACATTTTTATCCAAAAACTCGCTACGACTGAATTTCCAAAAATTAACACAACGTTCAAAATC
>KV010211.1:184357-217347 GCA_001598015.1 Dorcoceras hygrometricum | reverse complement strand
TTTGATCGAAGACATTATAAAGCAGTTTATACTGAAAAGAAAAACAGACATGCATTACTAACTATTTATAAAAACGCTAAGACATAAAACAAGGTCATTTAGTTTTATGAATTACCCTCCCACTATTTTAACGATTTCACCACCCTCTAATGAAATCGAGAAAGCCAGTTTCCTTAGTGGGTACACAGAGTCCAATTAAGAAATCATGGTCCCGAATAATATCAGCCAACCATGACCCCTTAAAAAGGTAGAGCACAGACATGCATTACTAACTATTTATAAAAACGCTAAGACATAAAACAAGGTCATTTACGTTTTATGAATTACCTCCCACATTTTAACGATTTCACCACCCTCTAATGAAATCGAGAAAGCCAGTTTCCTTAGTGGGTACACAGAGTCCAATTAAGAAATCATGGTCCCGAATAATATCAGCCAACCATGACCCCTTAAAAAGGTAGAGCCCAATTGCATCAGGTGCAACCTCCATGTATTTATCTCATGTCCAGTAAGGGCACAATAATATGATGCCGATTACCATCACGAGTCAAGATGATCCATCAATATTGAGTTGTGAAGGACGGTCCCCTTAACGTCCCCAATAATATGAGCCAACGTTAAAGGGAGTTCCAACCAACTCACAGCGAGTGTCAATGACGTGTACAACTTTCCGGCATACATAACCCCCTCAATAATATGAGCCGGGCCATGTATGCGGGTAGCATCGACGTACATTCAATGTTGATGGAAGGTAGGAAAATTTAAACAAATTTAAATTCCCTTAACTTCATGGTCTTATCGAATATAACCATGAAACTTTTAATCTTGATATTAATTTTAAATCATATTTAAAATGAGGGATTTTAATTTTGAAATTCGGTCTCATTAATTTTAAATCACATTTAAAAACGCGCGGATTCAACAGATATATATCGCATATAAAGTTTGGTCTTCAATATCTTTGATCATCATCTCCACCATTTTCAAAAGTCCTCCCACTAAATCTAGTATTTACATTTAAATATTCATGACAAGTAGGGCTACAATTTTAACGGGGTGGGAACGGGCCATAAACCAGGCCCACTTTTAAATTGATATCAACAATATTACAACCAAAAATTTGCAAAACCTAGCATACACCTAACACATTGGGCACGGCTCTCGATCATCACAAAATACAATCAATTCAAATAATTGACATAAATTAAATAATCAAATCAAATTTGATAATTTTCCAACGAAATCATATTTTAAATATAAAATCTTATTTTATAAATAAAATCATATTTTGTCAATTTTAATTGCATCAAATTGGGCTTAAAACAATTTTAGGCCCAAAATCTCAAAATTTCCAAAAATTAATTTTGGTCCGACCAAAATGGCCCAATATCAAATATTGGCCTGAAAACCCCTCGGACCGTCCGGGACAGGCCCGAAACAAATCCTAGAAGTCAAAACAGTGTCGCAACACCGCCTCGGGTTCGCCGCACGCGGCCACACGGCGGCGCACCGCTGCCTTCACAGCGTGCGCCACAGTGCCGCACGCTGCGCGCGCCATCGAGCGCAACTCGTGCCCACGGTGGCAGCCACCTGCACCTGCACGCACAGCGCACGTAGGTGGGCGGCAGGCGCCGCGCACCACCGTGCACGACAATCGCGCACGGTGGCCGGCCATCACATTGTAGCTACGCGCAGCTACAGTGCGCACAATAGCGCACACCGCGAGTAGCTAAAGTGAGCGCGACTTCTGTCTTCGAAACTTCTCCTGAGAATCATCATGATTTGGTCCTCTGTTGTTAGAATATTGGCCATTGCCTCTGCCGAACTTCTCTACTAACAGTTCTAAGAGTTGGGTAATACGAGCATTATTATCTGAACTGGGATCTACTTCAGGGTGCTTCTTCTACCTCTCCCTCTTCCTGACATCTTAATCTATAGCCCCCAATCCACTACAAAAGAACATTAGAACTCGAAAGATAAAAGGACTCTTAACATAACAAATAAACTCACAGATCAGGAGATGCAGACGGCGAAAGCTGCTCCCGACTGGGAAGTGTGTGTTTATCTCAGAACCATGATCTGATACCAAGTTGTGACACCCAAACCCATGGGAATCAACGGAATGGAGTAAATGGAAAATCGAAAAGATATACAAGGACTAAACGCAAAATATTGTAAGTTGTATTCCCTTAAAAACACTGAACGTAAACAGTTGGCGCCAAAAGTGAACAGTAGAACAGATTTGGATTATAAGAACTCAGATTTCGGTTACAAAATTAGATATTACAATTATTGGAACTCTATATGAATTCTCTATTGTTTTAATGGATCATAATACAGTTTGACAAAAGATCAAAAACAACAACAGCTGGCTGTGCGGAAACGTTGGCCTTTGACAAACACACGCAACCCCCAAATCTGGTTCAGCTCGCACCACCCGCCTGCCCCTGAGATGCCTCACCTGCATCAGGAAAACTAGTGAGCCTAGGGGCTCAACAAGTATAACTTAGGATAACAAGATCACATAATGCAGGCAGAAGTGAAACGTAATACATAATTAAAGGAAGTCATCTGAATTCAAATCTTTCTACTGAAAATACAGATCGGAACATCAGATCTGAATCGCTTTACTCGGTGACTCATGGCCTAGAGGCTCTCTGGTGGTCCTGATGCATGAAGCACGTTATCAGAATCAGTAACTCTCTGTGAAGGGATTACACTAATTTCATAATCATGTCCCTTCTAATGAAGGGATTATAGTCATACCGTAATCCTGTCCCTTCCTGAATGATCGGGTCATCTATGCCATAAGTCCTTAAAACTGAAACTTTACTTCCTTTACTTTAAAACAGCTTTAATACATTGCTCTTGATCGAAGATCGATCGCTGAAAACTGGTTGATTCACTACTATGAAACTCATTTTATCTTAAAAGAAACTTTACTGAGTGTACAGCTGGGTTACGAGCTGATGATATCAAAACCATCTCGGAAGAACGCAAAACAGCTCTGGTTAAAAGAAACAGATCACAAGCGTAAAGAACAACTTGGGCCACATAAAACAGATCTCGTGTGTGAAACAGATCACGGGTGTGAAGAACAGCTTTGGCTAGCGAAAATAGCTTTAGGAAAAACAAATTTGGTTCTTACGATAACCAGCTCATGCGTAGTAAAATATATTTGGTTTAAAGGAAACAGCTTACGTGCAATAAAATGGTAACATAAGCTTCATAGGAAGAATTTCAGCTTTGGAAGGTCACTCAGCTTTGAGAAACCCAATCAGTTTAGCAACGAATCACGCAGACCGACGAAGAACATAGGCCAGATCTGCTTAAAACAAAGGTACTGCTCCAGATCAGACAGTCCCTAAACAGACCAGCCCAACTTATTCGACTAGACATGTCAGGCCCCGTGCTAATTACTCACAATTAACACTAAATAAACGCATAAACACGGAAGCATAAAATCAGGGCTTAAAAATTTTTCGAAATAATTTGGGCCTGAACTCAAAACATACATTCAAAATATCGATAATCAAAATATAAGTTAACTCAAACTTATACAATCAGGTAACAACAACAATTCAAATAGAATACAGATCCCCAATACACAGAAACGTGGGGCATCCCCCGGTTTAGTACATATCATAAATATAACTGGGACTCATGGAAAAGGGGATCGACCAGATGAACCTCCACTCTGTCCATCCTGGCTACCTGAAGATCCTGCAAATGGGTAACACAGACCCAAGACACAAAAGCAGGAAAACAAATACGAGGTCAAGCCTCAGTACGAAGAGCTATCAAAATAGCTAAACATGCAACATGCTATAAATCAATGTCATGAATGCATGAGGGCTATCAAAGAATCGGATAGCTAGACCAGTCCATCAACTGGCAAATCAAATCAAGCCTCTATACCACGCATAGCCAATCAGCCGGTGGAAATCATCGGTCCGTGATCATCGGGGCCCGTCAGCCCATCACAGCTCGGTGGTAGACACTCGAATCCGATAGTCACCACTCCGATGATAGCGTTGGACTTTTCGGGCATGACTCATCAGTCGACCAGTCACAACGTGGCACCCAATCAGGTCATCAAATCAATCTGTCAAGGCTCAATATGTATGCATGTATGCCAATTCAATATCCAATAAACAATGCATACAAAAGCAATACGTAAAACTGAATTTAACTCAATCATTCAACACACTGATTCACGTAAATCACCTCAGCAAGACTCACAACATCAATCACATCATGTTCACGCTTAAAGCTGCTAAGGGCTGCTCAATTCGTACCTAAATTCAACAAAATTCTACCTCACAGATTACTCAAAGCACGGCAGAACTCACGGCCGACACAACCAGCCTTCACCTGGTTCGAAACTCACGGCAGCAAGCTTCCTGGAACTGAAATTTGTGCAAGGTAGCTCATATATTAGCTCAAATCTAAACATTCACTCTTACACACCTACGGCCAGGACTCAACCCAAGATCTGCCTAGCTACGCAGGTAATAACTACCAGTTCTAAACATCTACGCAGGTATTAACTACAAGGACAGAGCTCAAATCAACTAGAAATGCTCACCCAAAAGCTCACGCTAGCAGGAGGTTCACAGATCTCCCGGCATGAAGACACGGCACTTCGTGTTCCTCCTCCAATCGCTGATTTAGGGTCTCTAACGGGTAGCAAACGAAAGAGCTAAGCTAGGGGAGTCCAGCGGCACCAAGATTGTCAAGAACAGAGGCTGGAAACGATGGGAATTGGCGGTGGAAATTTACGGTGAACAGTAGCAAGTCGAGGGTTTCAACAGAGAAGATAAGAAATGATGGGTTGAGAAATATTCTAAGTGTAGTTCGACACTTCTATTTATTCCTCAATTCAATGGCTACTGTCTAAATCAAACATCGACAAAAACAGATTTCTGCAACTTAAACTAGCGCTAAACAGATTTCTCCAAACTAGCGCTCACAATCATTCAATTCCAGTGCTTACGCTAACTCTCGCGCGCAAATCCAAACGACGACGTATCGGTGACATCTGGTCTCTCCAACGGTAACACAAACCAGATCCCTCGCTCGCACAATACAAAAACATGCTAAGTGCTGGAAATCCAAAACGACGACGCAGCAACTTAACGGAACGACGCCGCATCGCTCAAAACAGATCTTAGCGCTCAACACAACAGATCTCAGCGCTACTACTAAAACAGATCTCTACGCCTTAGCAACGCATAATGCTAAACGACGATGTAGCCACTAATCCAAACGACTTCGCACAGCGAAAACAGATCTCTCCTCAAATTACAACGCTAGCGCTCGAAACAGATCTCTCGACTAAACGCGCTATACCAGATGTCAACTTCACATGTTGACTAACACGTGAAATCTGCTTACGTCAGCATATCTCTTCACGCGAACTATCACCCGTGCTCGATACAACGAAACCAGATCTCTTAGTCCAGCGATCACCCGCTACAGTGCCGTTGACCAGCGTTGACATCTGAAATTACGAAATGCAAGCGCTTAACTCCCGCGCCACTCTCGACCATCCAGACTTCACCAAAACGACACCGTTTTACTCAATTCTCACGGCACTTCATGCAACGCTAAGGAAAAACAGATTTCTATCTAAATCTAACCAAATCAACTTCAAATCGCTACCAGATTTCACCCGATAAACCCGAACTAAAATCTGGACAACTCCAACTAGAGATCTGAATTTCCTCAAATCAGGTTTCACCAAAAATCCGAAATTCCAGAAATCAAAAATCTTAATTCTCGTGACTAATCCTACTCCTAAATCTGATTAATCACAAATCTTGAAATCTGATTCCTCACATTCTCCCCACCTTAAGAGATTTCGCCCTGATTCGGGTGAGAAGTGGGATTTCTACGGTGCTGATTCGCGTCCGAAGATTCCGCTGGTTTCCGCCATGGAGATGTTTTTCCTGTTATCGCTAGGAAATGCTGGATTTGATGAATCGCGTCTTCAGCGAGTATATTGATCGGTTCATGATAGTCATCATAGATGACATCCTGGTTTACTCGAGGAGTTTGAGAGAGCATAAGGAGCATCTTAGACTGGTGTTTCAGAGATTGAGAGACTCACAGCTCTATGCCAAGTCCAGCAAGTGTGAATTTCGGCTGGACAGAATTATCTTTTTGGGTCATGTGATTTCAGCACAAGGAATTTCGGTAGATCCGAGCAAGGTCGAAGCAGTTCGGAACTGGGAGAGACCTAGAAATGTTTCTGAGATCCGTAGTTTCTTGGGTTTGGCTGGCTATTATAGGCGTTTTATCGAGAAGTTCTCTTCGATAGCTAAGCCTCTGACTCAGTTGACTCAGAAGGATAAGAGATTTGAGTTGACTGATGAGTGCGAGAACAGTTTTAAGACGTTGAAGGAGAAGTTGACTACTGCTCCTGTGTTGGCTCTACCGTCTGGATCCGGAGGATTCGTGGTGTGCTCCGATGCTTCTCTCAATGGTCTAGGATGTGTTCTGATGCACAACGGGTACGTGATTGCCTATGCATCTCGACAGTTGAAGCCTCACGAGACGAGGTACCCTGTTCACGATTTGGAGTTGGCTGCGATAGTGTTTGCCTTGAAGATTTGGCGACATTATGTTTATGGTGAAGAATTTGTGGTGTACACCGACCACAAGAGCCTGAAATATATCTTCACGCAGTCAGATTTGAATATGAGGCAGCGACGATGGATGGAATTGCTCAAGGACTTTAACTGTGAGATTCAGTACCAGCCTGGGCGAATGAACTCAGTAGAAGATGCTTTGAGTAGGAAGACTCATCCGACGATGCTTTCGTTTGTGAGTGTTTCGAAAGTCTATGAGCAATTGAGTACTTCTGGTTGGAGATTTCATCCGAGCGATCAGTACTTCATGGTTTCTACGATTCAGGTTGAGCCACAGATTTTGCATGACATCAGGGAGGCGCAGAGGACTGATCCCTATATCCATGAGTTGAGGATTAAGGCCCAGAATGGTCAGTCTGATGATTTCTCTGTTTCTTCGGATGGTTGTCTGAGATTTCGAGGGAGACTAGTGGTTCCGAACCTGATTGATTGGAAAGAGACCATCATGAATGAAGCGCATTGTAGTCGGTACAGTGTACATCCGGGCGAGAGGAAGATGTATCATTCCTTGAAGTCTCACTATATCGCTGGGACTGAGCGAAAGGCTACTGCCGCTGCGAAGAACCACCAGCGGAACCCTGCTGCGACTGTCCAGAAGACCGCCATCCTATCGAAGGACACGCCCTAGCGAAATGTCCTGGCTGACCACAAAAATGGCAAAGTCCTCGAACTCCACGACACTGCGAAGTCTCATGTCTCCCTCCACACTGTCCACAAAATCCGCCGCCAGAACCACTACCTGAACCGCTGCCAGAACCAGAACTCACGGAACCAGAGGAACTCGAGTTGCCCTTCTTCTTGAATTGCTTCCCTCGAGGTCGGAACTGATGGCAACTCGACTGCTGTGACCCCTGAGGAGACTGATACGACTGCGACACCGCCTGTGCTGGCTGAGAAGCACGTCCAGTCTTCTGCTGCACCGGAGCATCAGGATCCATCAAACACTCCTCAATGTCAACCGCATTGTTCACAGCTTCCACAAAGATCGCCGGGGACCCAGACAACACCATCCGGTAAAGATCAGGTCTCAAGCCCTTCAAGAATTTGTTCCCGCATTGTTCACAGCTTCCACAAAGATCGCCGGGGACCCAGACAACACCATCCGGTAAAGATCAGGTCTCAAGCCCTTCAAGAATTTGTTCCTCTACGTCCGCTCTTGGTTCGCTACATGAGGCATGTACACCAAAAGCACAGAAAACTGCCTCACATACTCGGCCACTCGCATGTTACCCTGCCTCAGGTTATCAAACTCACGCTCCCTGCTGCTATAGTAGGACTCTGGGGTATACTCCTGACGGAACGCCTCACAGAAGCTCTCCCAGATGATCACCGCCCCACTATCACGAAGCATCCTAGAAGTACCTCTCCACCAGCGCTGCGCGTCATCCCTCAACTGCAGCACTGCTAACTTCAATCTCTTTTCCGGAGCGTACTCCAAGGTATCGAACAACTCCTCCATCCGGAATAGTCAAGCCTCAGCTTTCGCACCACCCTCAGTAGCAGCAAACGTCGGAGGGTTCGTACGCTGAAATCGAGCTAAAACTAGTTCCATCTCACCTATCCGTCGAGTCACATCATCCACCCGATGAACATCCTCGTCATTATCTGGAGCCCTAGACCCCTCAGCGTAACGTCTATATCTACCTCTCCTCGACGGCATCTACACAAGTCTAGAGGTAAGGCTAACAGCAGATATAACATCAAGGCAGATAATAATCACATAAGTCACAGAGTCAATCAAAAATCAAATCAAAACTCTGTGCCTAGACTCGAGTGTGTTCAAAAGAAATCGAGCTTATCCCAGTTTAAGCTCTGATACCAAAAATGTCAGGCCCCGTGATAATTACTCACAATTAACACTAAATAAATGCATAAACACGGAAGCATAAAATCAGGGCTTAAAAATTTTCGAAATAGTTTGGGCCTGAACTCAAAACATATATTCAAAATATCGATAATCAAAATATAAGTTAACTCAAACTTATACAATCAGGTAGCAGCATCAATTCAAATAGAATACAGATCCCCAAATACACTTTCGAAATAGTTTGGGCCTGAACTCAAAACATATATTCAAAATATCGATAATCAAAATATAAGTTAACTCAAACTTATACAATCAGGTAACAACAACAATTCAAATAGAATACAGATCCCCAATACACAGAAACGCTGGGCATCCCTCGGTTTAGTACATATCATAAATATAACTGGGAATCATGGAAAAGGGGATCGACCAGCTGAACCTCCACTCTGTCCAGCCTGGCTACCTGAAGATCCTGCAAATGGGTAACACATACCCAAGACACAAAATCAGGAAAACAAATACGAGGTCAAGCCTCAGTACGAAGAGCTATCAAAACAGATAAACATGCAACATGCTATAAATCAATGTCATGAATGCATGAGGGCTATCAAAGAATCGGATAGCTAGACCAGTCCATCAACTGGCAAATCAAATCAAGCCTCTATACCACGCATAGCCAATCAGCCGGTGGAAATCATCGGTCCGTGATCATCGGGGCCTGTCAGCCCATCACAGCTCGATGGTAGACACTCGAATCCGGTAGTCACCACTCCGATGATAGCGTTGGACTTTTCGGACACGACTCATCAGTCGACCAGTCACAACGTGGCACCCAATCAGGTCATCAAATCAATCTGTCAAGGCTCAATATGTATGCATTTATGCCAATCAATTTCAATGTTCAATGCATACAATGCATAATACGTAAAACAAAACATATATCAATCAATTCAACATGTCAATTTCACGTAATACATAGCAGCAAGTCTCACAACATCAATCACAGCATGTTCACGCTTAAAGCTACTAAGGGCTGCTCAATTCGTACCTCAATTCCACAAATTCTACCTCACAGATTACTCAAAGCACGGCAGAACTCACGACCGAAGCAACCAGCTTTCACCTGGTTTGAAATTCACAGCAACAGGCTTCCTGGAACTGAAATCTGTGCAAGGTAGCTAATATCTTAGCTCAAATCTAAACATACATCCTCAAACATCTACGGCCAGAACTATATTCCAGTTCTAAACATCTACGCAGGTATTAACTACAAGGACAGAGCATCAACTAGAAATTCTCACCCAAAAGCTCACGCTAGCAGGAGGTTCACAGATCTCACGGCACGAAGACACAGCACTTCGCGTTCCTCCTCCAATCGCTGATTCAGGGTCTCTAATGGGTAGCAAACGAAAGAGCTAAGCTAGGGGAGTCCAGCGCCACCAATATTGTCAAGAACAGAGGCTGGAAACGAAGGGAATTGGCGGTGGAAAGTTACGGTGAACAGTAGCAAGTCGAGGGTTTCAACAGAGAAGATAAGAAACGACGGGTTGAGAAATATTCTAAGTGTAGTTCGACACATCTATTTATTCCTCAATTCAATGGCTACTGTCTAAATCAAACACCGACAAAAACAGATTTCTGCAACTTAAACTAGCGCTAAACAGATTTCTCCACACCAGCGCTCACAATCATTCAATTCCAGCGCTTACGCTAACTCTCGCGTGCAAATCCAAACAACGATGTATCGGTGACATCTGGTCTCTCCAACGGTAGCACAAACCAGATCCCTCGCTCGCGCAATACAAAAACACGCTAAGTGCTGGAAATCCAAAACGACGACGCAGCAACTTAATGGAACGACGCCGCATCTCTCAAAACAGATCTTAGCGCTCAACACAACAGATCTCAGCGCTACTACTAAAACAGATCTCTACGCCTTAACAACGCATAATGCTAAACGACGACGTAGCCACTAATCCAAACGACGTCGCACAGTGAAAACAGATCTCTCCTCAAATTACAACGCTAGCGCTCGAAACAGATCTCTCGACTAAACGCGCTATACCAGATGTCAACTTCACATGTTGACTAACATGTGAAATCTGCTTACGTCAGCAGATCTCTTCACTCGAACTATCACCCGCGCTCGATACAATGAAACCAGATCTCTCAGTCCAGCGATCACCCGCTACAGTGTCGTTGACCAGCGTTGACATCTGAAATTACGAATGCAAGCGCTTAACTCCCGCGCCACTCTCGACCATCCAGACTTCACCAAAACGACACCGTTTTACTCAATTCTCGCGGCACTTCACGCAACGCTAAGAAAAACAGATTTCTATCTAAATCTAACCAAATCAACTTCAAATCGCTACCAGATTTCACCCGATAAACCCGAACTAAAATCTGGACAACTCCAACTAGAGATCTGAATTTCCTCAAATCAGGTTTCACCAAAAATCCGAAATTCCAGAAATCAAAAATCTTAATTCTCGTGACTAATCCTACTCCAAAATCTGATTAATCACAAATCTTGAAATCTGATTCCTCACAAGACATACCCGATAAAACCAGCGTCGCCATCTATTCAGAGTCAATGTACAGAACCTTTACAGCACGTGGAAAAATAAGAAACTTCTCTTGGCTTATCTTATATGGAATCTGTACAACTCAGTATATTGAAAATATAACTGCTTGCTAAAATAACTGGTGAGTTTTCGCAAAACTAAAACATCAAAGCAGTGAATCTTTAGCCTAAACTTAAACATAAACTGAACTGAACTGAAACATGCAACAGGCAAGCATACAACAGAAAACAACGAAGCAAGATATGTTTTAAGATGCAGCAAGAATCAATTTTACTTGCCTGAGCTGAGAATTTCAACGAACAGATGGACTTGGCTGGAAATATTCTCAAGCACACTCTGCGAGCTTCTAGTTCTTGAAAGAGGAAAGATAAAATTTCTTGTAACAAAATGAGCTCTTGACTCACGTAAACAATCATATATGTGGGAGCAATAATTTGTAGTAGGTGGAGGCACTCGAGTAGGCATGGGAGGACATAGCTCCTTCTTTGAAATTTGTTAAAGTACCCTCTACTACTGTTTTAATTTAAAAACTTGCTACCCCATTTTATAAAACTAAACTCCCAACAAAAGCATTTTATTTGAAAGAAAATCTGCTCCAGCTCTGGATTGTGCTTGGGACGAAATCCTTTGAGAGCCCATCTGGCCGTGCTTCTAACTGGAAGAAAAAGAAATCAGCATAGAATACTGGAACTAACTTAAATCGAAATCTGGATTCTCGAATCTCAAAAGAGCCCTTGAAAATAAAAAGGCTTTGTAGTAGGTGGAGGCACTCGAGTAGGCATGGGAGGACATAGCTCCTTCTTTGAAATTTGTTAAAGTACCCTCTACTACTGTTTTAATTTAAAAACTTGCTACCCCATTTTATAAAACTAAACTCCCAACAAAAGCATTTTATTTGAAAGAAAATCTGCTCCAGCTCTGGATTGTGCTTGGGACGAAATCCTTTGAGAGCCCATCTGGCCGTGCTTCTAACTGGAAGAAAAAGAAATCAGCATAGAATACTGGAACTAACTTAAATCGAAATCTGGATTCTCGAATCTCAAAAGAGCCCTTGAAAATAAAAAGGCTAACAATTGTGGTCCTATGTATTTTGGGGTGCTACAGTAAGTTAGCTCCTAGATTCGATGGCCCATTTGAGATTTTGAGAGGATTGGATCTTTGGAGTATCGTTTGCAATTGCCTGCTGAGTTAGCAGCGATGCATGTTTCATGTGTCAATGTTGAGGAAATATGAGCCAGATCCTTCCCATGTGCTACGGACCGATGAGTTGATATGGATCAAGCTTTGAGCTATGTTTATTATCCAGTGCAGATTCTGGATAGGAAGGAGAAACAACTGAGAAACAAGACTATTCCGTTGGTTATGGTCCAATGGAGCAAGCATGGCAGAGAAGATGCTACCTGGGAAGTTGAAGAAAAGATGAGACAGGAGTGGCCTCATCTGTTTGAGTATGCGCATTATTGACCCAGGTAATCTTCTGCTTGTTGACTGTTAAATGAGTTGTTTTGTACTCTTGGTTAGTGGCTTCTTGGATAGCATTGAGGAATGTTGGATTGTCGCGTATTTCTGGTTTTCTTTCAGTTCTGGTTATTACGTTGGTTTGATTTCGAGGACAAAATTCATTTCTAGTTGGGGAATGTGAGAACAGGAAATTATCAGATGATAATTAAGGATTTAACCAGAGCAGAATAGTGTTTAACCCATGAAGATATTTCAGCTGGATAGGCTGTTGTTGAAGATACCAGCTGAGATGTGTGCTGGTCCAGAGTATTGTGCTGAGCAGGTTTTGAAAGATGTTCGGGTTTCGTGCAGTTTATTTTGTATTGTAGCATGGTTTTGAGCACTGATTGTTAGAGCTGATTTATGGTTTGTCAGTGGAGATGTTACAGCTGGCTGAGATGAAACGGTTCCAAGTCCAGTGAAATCTGGTACCAGCTTAGAGGTTTGCTGGTGGGTTTCGAAGTTGAACTAAGGCCAGTTCTGGTGTGAGCTGGTTGGACCGATTAGTCCTGAGCTGGGCAGCAAGCTTGAGCACTGAGCTGGATAGTATCCTGTGAATTGGCCAGTAATCAGCTTGGGAGATTGGTATGAACTGTTGGTAACCATCGGGTTTGACACCGATCATATCAGTTGTGAGCTGGACTGAGATGTTAGCTCTGATCAGGAATACTTTGTTGTGATGGTTTGAGTCCTACCTCGAGCTGGTTTTGAGGATACCAGCTTATAGGTGTACAGCTTTGGGTTTCCCTGTGTATTTGAGAGCTGGAACCAGCTTAGAGACATGTTGTATGCTCCATGCTGGTTTGTTTGAGAACGCGATCTGGGTGTAGCGTCTGTGTACCTGAGCTAGTACAGTGGAGAGGTCTGAGCTGATCTGAGTCCTATAGACTAGACCGGGTTCGTGTGAGTGATCTAAGCTGGTTGTGTGTTGCTTTAAGTACCTGAGTTGGTCAGCAGAGCATTGTGCTGGTTGAAACAGCGTCACTCCCTGATCTGGTTTACGTGCCTGAGCTGGTACAGTAGTAAAGTCTGAGCTGGTTTGACTTTATATGTAGCATTGACTGGAGGTATAAATATACATATAAGTGTTGACCAACACTTACTCATTTTACGACACACATACCTTATCTTCTCCCGACTTATATCTTCGAACCCTAGTGTCTATTATTCACCCAATTACTTCTTTCTATTGTCGGAGATTGGCATGTCAGAATTGAGTGAGGGTACATAGATTGGAAACCCCTCTTCAAGGCAAACATTCTTGTACCAGTTTGGAGTTGGAAGGAGTCCGGATAGAGATAATAGCTGGGAAGCTGCGGGAGCTGTGTTTCGTTATTTTCCAGCAGAGTTGAGCTTTGGTTCAGGTAACCGTGTTGCTCTAGCTTTAGTTTAATTCTTATCTTGGATCTTTGAGCTGAGTAGTGCTCTGTTAGCTAGATGTAGTTTAACTGAACTATGAGGCTTTAGGCCGTGAGCTGGTTAAGCTTGAGTATAGCTGATTTTCTTAAGTATCTTGGCAGATTAGCTCCTTTTCTTTGGTTTTTGCCTTTATTTCTCTGCAGTGACTTGAGCTGAGCTGGGAAGTGTCTTCTGCCGTTAAAGATGTAAGCTGTTTTGTGTTAATTGTAGCTCAGAAGCAAAAGCTACGGATTTGGCTTGTTTTAACAGCTTTTACATAAGCCTGATAATATTTCTAGCGTGAATTTATTGTTGTGTGATTGCGTGCTGCCTGTATGATGAACTGCTTAGCCTGGTGTTCTGGATGACTATCTGGTTTGCTTATGTTTGCGTTATATGCATTGTTTGTGAGAATGATTATGTCTTGCATTCATGCATAACATATTGAGTCTGTTCCTTTGAGAACCGATAATCATTGAGTTGTGATTTGCCGGCTGAGCCGCCGTGCTGAGAATCCAATGTTGTCGCTGAGTTGTGATATCCAGCTGAGTCGCTGTGATCTGGATTCCGATGAATTCTCGAGATTTGATTGCCCAGCTGAGTCGATGTGCTTTGTTTATCGATGATTCTTGGTAACCCATCATGCATTGCACGACTTGAGATATTGCATGCCTTATATGACTGCTGTTATTTGAGTGCTATTCATACTGAGGTTTGACCTTGTTTTCTTTTCTTTTTTGGGGCTGCTTTGGTCCTGTGTTTGCCTTTACAGGTGCTTCAGATAACCCAACTGGACCTAGTGGTGTGTCGGCTGGTAGATCCCCGTTGAGTCCCACCTTATGTATTATGTACTAATTGTATTAATAGGGGATGCCCTGTGAGAGACTGTACTTGCGATTTGTATTTGCTAGATACTTGTATACATTTCTGGTACTGTTGTTGGTGTATGGATTTTTAGTTAAAATCAATATTTTGAGTATGATTTTACTTTAAATGGTATTTTCAGTTCAGGCCCAAACGAAAAATTTTTAGCCCATAATTTATGCTTCCTCGTAATTACGATTAATTGAGAATTAATCTCTAATTAGAGTATCGGGTCTGGAACTTGCTGTTCAGTTGACACATATTCTAGTCTGAAATCCTTCTTGAGCACATGATCTCCGATGAAGTGGTGTATTATCTCAATATTCTTGGTTCGTGAATGCAGCACAGGGTTCTGTGTGATAGCTATAGCACTTGTGTTATCACAGAAGACTGGTGCTTCAGAGGCATCAATGGCAAAATCCCTAAGCTGGTGTTGAATCAAGAGAATCTGAGCACAGCAGCTCTCAACTGCTAAGTACTCTGCTTCAGCTGTGGATGTGGCAATTGAAGTTTGCTTCTTACTGAAAAATGAGATCAGACGATCTCCTAGAAATTAGCATGTTCCACTAGTGCTACGCCTATCAATGCGACAACCTACGTAATCTACATCACTATACCCGATCAGTTGAAAGTTGGCAGTCTCTGGGATACCAAAGATCCACTTTAAGAGTTCCTTTAAGATTTTAAAATCCTTTTAACAACAATATAATGTGATTGTTTCGGCTTTGCTTGAAATCTAGCACACATATAGACAGCAAACATGATTTCTGGTCTGCTAGCAGTAAGGTAAAGTAGGGAGCCTATTATACCACGATCCATGGTTACCTCAACGGCAGTTCCAGCTTCGTCTTTGTCCATCTTGATTGAAGCACTCATTGGGATAGCAGCTGGAGAACATTTGTCCATCCCGAACTTCTTTAGAAGCTCCTTTATATATTTGGCTTGATTGATGAAGATACCATCCTCAAGCTGTCTGATTTGTAATCCTAGGAAAAATGTTAGCTCCCCCATCATGCTCATTTCGAGCTTATCCTACATCATCTTTGAAAACTTTTCACACAATTTAGGATTAGTAGAACCAAATATAATATCATAAACATAGATTTGGACTAATAAGACGTGATTGTTTTTAACAAACATAACAGAGTCTTATCTACTGATCCAAGAGTAAAATCATGCTCTATTAAGAATTTGGATAGCGTACCAAGCTCTTGGTGCTTGTTTCAGACCGTATAGAGCTTTATCCAGTTTATACACGTAATTTGGTTTGGTATGATCTTTGAAGCCAGGAGGTTGTGCAACATACACTTCCTCGTTTAGGATGCCGTTTAAGAAAGCACTTTTAACATCCATCTGATAAACTTTAAAGTTTTTAAAGGATGCGTATTGCTTCTAATCTGGCTACTGGTGCAAATGTTTCATCGAAATCTATTCCTTGTTCCTGCCGATAGCCTTGAGCAACTAGTCTAGATTTATTCCTTACTACGTTACCATATTCATCCATTTTATTCCTAAAGACCCATTTAGTTCCTATTATAGTCTGATTAGTTGGTCTAGGAACTAAGTGCCACACCTTGCTACGTTCGAATTGACTAAGTTCTTCCTGCATAGCTTCTATCCAGCTTGGGTCAGCTAAGGCCTCATCTATATTTTTAGGTTCTAAATGTGAGATGAATGCTTAAATTAAAGTATTCGTTCATCATCTGGCCTCGTGTCCTAAGGGGTGCAGTAGGATTACCTATGACAAGCTCAGGTAGATTATTTTATTCCACCGGAGACTAGGTTCGTAGGAGGTCACTGCTTCCTCAGGTTAAGTAGATTCTTCATCCACATCATCCAGGTTGATTACTGGTATATTTGGTGCATCATCTTGTGCGTAATTTCCAAAGGTTGAGTAGAATCTGCCTCAGCTGGCCCCTGAGCTGGATCAGCTTGCATGCGATCTGGTCCAGCTTGTGCATAATCTGTACTAGCTTGCTCCCGATCTGAATCAGCAGACATCAGATCTGGTTCAGCTTGGTAACTTCTGCTGGTCTCGAACCTGTAACTCATCATCACTTGATTCAAGGAGATTAGTAGCTTCTAACCTGTTACTAATATCATTAAGAGAAGCAATAGAATTTGAAGAAAAGCTAGATTCATCAAATTTAACATGAACTGACTCTTCAACTGATAGTGTTCTATTATTCAACACGTGATAAGCTTTGCTAACAGCTGAATAACCAAGGAACACCAATGTCAGATCGTGCATCAAAATCTGTTTGATGAATTTTACCATTTTTATGAATGAAACAGCGACAACCAAAAACTTTAAAATATGCAATGTTTGGTTGCTTTACATTCCAGATCTCATACGGTGTCTTTTGCTGCTTCTTGTTAATCAGTGATATGTTCTTTGTATAGAATGCAGTGTTCACCGCCTTATCCCAAAATTTTTTAGATATCCCGAAATCAGCAAGCATAGTTCTTGCAGCTTCTTTTAAAGTACGGTTACGGCGCTCATCTAGCCCGTTATGTTGAGGAGATCTAGCCGCAGACAACTTATGCATGATTCCTTTATGTTCAAGGTAGTAGGATAAACTAAGTACCATGATCACTCCTAATCCGATCGATATAAGTATATTTTTCATTTTGAAGCCGGTTTAAAATCTTGATCAGCTGATCCGCAGTCTAATCTTTTGATTTTAAAAATATTACCCAAGTAAACTTGGAGTAATCATCAACAATCACAAGGGTATACTTCGTTCCCCCTAAGCTGGATATCTGTACAGGGCCAAATAGGTCCATGTGCAACAGCTCCAAGCTCCGGGAAGAAGAATTACAGCCCTTGTTCTTAAAAGTGGATCTGACTAGCTTTCCAAGCTGATAGGCTGAACACCATTTATCTTTTGTAAAATAAATCTTGGTCAAACCGGTGATCAAATATTGCTTACACAAACTGGCTATGGTTTTAAAATTTGTATGATTCATGCGTTTATGCCACAACCATGCTTTGGATGAATTATCAACCAAACATGTAGGTTCAGTCACCAGCTGTTCTAACCAGTTAACTTTATAAGTATTGTCTGATCTTGGTCCTATTAGGACGGTCATATCAGCTGGATTCTGAATTGTGCATGTGTGTTTGTGATAGTTAACTACATACTCATGATCACATAATTTACTAATGCTAATCAGGTTATAGCATAGATTCTCAACAAATAGCACGTCATTTATAACTATGTTACCATGGACAATGTTACCCCTGCCAATAGATTCACCTGTCAGCAACAGCCACTGTCCAGATACCATTCAGACTTCTTAAATACCTGCAATTAGAAAACAAATTTTGGTACCCAATTTCACTTAGGTCCAGATTGGATTGACCCTTTCGGGACCCATAATTGAATTAACTTGACAGTTTTTCCCATGTATGTGTCCACTGGGGTGCATGCTGAAATATTGTGTGATCTGTTGAACCTGTACTTAACCATCCAGATCACGTATGAGCTGGTATGCTCCGTTCTGCTTCCTTACCTTTACTGAACTACGCCTTTACTGGTGCAGATCAGATGACTGTGAACCAGCTCTAGCTCGGTCCTTGTCTAATCTGTTCTTTAGCCAGCTAGGCTTGGAGTTCTCAGGCTCAGCATAGCCTATACCAGACATTCCCTTCTGGTTCAGCTTAGACATAATCTGGTCATCATACTTAACCGATTCAAGTGTATCATGTATCATATTGACTTTGACAAAACTCATTTTTTTGAGCTTGTCATCTGTCAGATATGATTGATTACTAGTATCACTAGAGCTGCTTTTGCCAGAGCTGAAGCCCAGTCCAGTTCTATCATTTAATGGTTTATGGACTTCATGCAGTTTTCCTAATGACATGGAAGACTTTGTCCGAGAGCTCAGCACCAGATTTAATCTATCATTTTCAGATGTGAGCTCATTAGACTTGGATCTCAGATATTCATTCTCTGTTTTTAGCTTACTCAACTTCGTCTTTAGATTGTCCGAATCTTCAAGCTGTAAACAACTTGTGTCATCCTCGATCGTCTGAGACAGCTTCTTGTACTCATAGACCATTTTGTTAAGTGCAATAACAAGGTCTTCTCGTGTAAACATACTGTTAGAGAAATCAAATACCTCGTCAGTGTCATCAGCCATCAGACACTGTACATCCTCTTCACTATCGCTTGATGAGATGCTTGAAGTGATCTCATTTGAATCTGAATCAGCCCACTTGCTTTTGCTTTCTTCTGCTACAAACACTTTGCGATCCCACCTTTTGATGTATGGTTTCTTATCAGTACGATGTCATCTGCGATCTGAAGTTCTCTTATCATCCTGTTTTGATTTTGTCAAGTCCGCAGCAAAATGTCCTGGCCTGCCACATCCAAAGCATTTCATATCAATTCATATCATTAGTAGTACTCTGTTCAGGTTTATGTGCTTTAATTGAAAAAGAGGGTGATTGAGTTCTTCTCATGAATTTCCCAAACTTCTTAACGAAGAGGGACATAGCATCGTTGCTGATCTGCTCAGCTATATTTTGTGGCTTCTCTTCTGTTACATCTAAGGCTTGTGTAGCTTGAGAGGTGGACGGTCCTTCTTCCGATCTGGCCTCGAATTCAAATTCTTAGGCCTTCAGGTTTGCAAATAGATCATGGAGTTCCAGTTTGTTGAGATCCTTCGATTCCCTCATAGCCATAGTCTTTACATCCCACTCCTTGGGAAGAGATCTCATTACTTTCAACGCCAGTTCTCTGTTGTTGTATTCTTTGCCTAATATGGTCAGGTCTATCACCACAGAGCTGAATCTTTCATCGAACTCACTCATTGTTTCACCAGATTTCATCTTCATAGACTCAAATTTCTGCATGTCCACAGTGAGCTTGTTTTCTTTAGTTTCCTCATTGCCCTCACAGATCTGGATTAGCTTCTCCAAAATTTCTTTGGCCGTGACACAAGTCTGGATCTTGCTAAACATATTGTTGTCCAGTGTCTTGTAGAGGATATATTTTGCCCCATTATCCGGAGGAGATGGCCATAGCAGTGTTTTGCTTATTAATATTTATAGGTCCATCTGTGATAATGAACCACATATCGTCATCTTGATCCACCAGGTGAGCTTGCTTCCTGATCTTCCAGATGTCGTATTCCTCCTTAGAAAACATAGGAATTTTATTGTGAGAGATCGACAAAATTGATAACTGCATATAGACAAAAAATGTTCAGACACTGAGATAACCGAGCTCTGATACCACTTGTTGGTGTCAATATTTATGGCTCTTATACCACTTGTTGGATCAAAAATATAGTTGAAATATAGCTCGGGAGTTTAGAAGGGGGGTCAAATGAATTCCTTCACAGATTTCCGAAAAACTCTTTTCAAAAAGATTTTAAAACTTTCGGCTGCCTCTAAGCTGAGTTACCAGCTTATGGGAATCTCAGTATGCTGTTGTTCTCTCGGGTAACAAGAAAATGTGGGAATGAACCCGATTAAACGATTAAACAGTGAACAAAAGTATAATAACTAAAACTATAAAGCAGTAAATGAAAGCGGTGAAATAGTGCAGTAAAGTAAAAGGGACAAGAGTTTGTTTATGGAAGTTCGGAGCTTAACTCCTACGTCTCCCCTTGTTCCTTGAACAGGAAGCGTTATACTAGAATATTTGATATAGCAGCTCCTGCTCTATCCCAATCCAACAGCCCGCAAGCTGCAAGAACTCCTAACAATATCACGACAGAAACAGATGCGTAATTTGTTCTGTAAATACAACGACAACTTGTAACCTGGTTAAGCCGTCACGCTTTCTGTACACTATGTTTTTTATTTACAATCAATACTCAATACTACAGAGTATTTACAACACGAATGAATAAGTGTAAGGCTTTTGCGATAATTTCTAAAATATCGAGTTTTAGTCCAAAAGCATTTGGTTAATTGTCTTTCGACCAAGTATAAATTTTGACTATCAAATCTGAACCCCAAACTTATTGTATTTGCTATTTGAAAAAGTGGGTCGTTACAGCCTGTGTACTTCTCCCTGTTGTGAGTTGTATTGCCGTTGTGAGACGAGTGGGTAGCAACCACGTTCTCACGAGCTTAGGGCACCAACGGGTTGAGCTGTTCTTTTGTGCTTCTGGTACTGTGTGTGAGACGAGTGGGTAGAAACCACAGGTTACCCAGGTTCTTCTGCTGGCCCAAGTTGTGCGTCAGATAGTGGAGCCCTGAGTGGTTGATCAAGTGTCCCAGCTATATAGATATATATTATTTCATCGAGTTAGTTACCGGGGGATGTCCTGTTCTGTTGTTGTTTAGATTCGATAGTTGGGATACTTGTAATTGTTGGATGAATGTGCCACTTGTTATGTACTGGTTTCCATTATAAAACCTTTAATTTGAGTATCGGGGTATTTTTAACTTTAGTTTCCAGTTCTGGCCAAAAAGAAAATTTTATCCACTTTTAAGCTTCCGTGTTTTGTTGATTATTGCGTGCTTATTCATTGATTAAGAGCATCGGGCTTGACATCACACCTCATAAATAGATTGGGGTTTGTGAAATTAAGAAGCTGATAAAATTATGTGAACTAATCTCATTAAAACTGGAAACGATTAATCACAATATGGTCTAACACAGAAATACATAACAGTATGTTTGTTTAATGATCAAAAAACAAAAGATATGCGATCTGAAGCGGAAACGTAGGTCCATCGATAAACAATCCCAGTCTGCTTAAGTTCGAACTAGCCAGCTCACGCTAAACCTCCTCACCTGCAACCATGAAAGCTAATGAGCCTAGAGACCCAGCAGGTAAATTCTGGTAATAACAAGTAACTTAGCATAGACTAAACATAAGATTTAACATAAAGGAAGTAAACATTAATCATATAATTACTTAAAATTCTGCGGTTATGAAAATAACCCATTAATCATAATTCATTTTATGTATGAGATGTGGAGTGTAAGTTTTTTTTAGGTCTGGTCGCTTGATCAAGATCATCTCAAAACCAGGCAATGTTGAACTATCTCCCTTAGCATTCATGTTTGGAGGGGAACCCTGGTCCGTCTACCGACATCCACAATCCCGTAATTTGGCGAGGCACCCCAGTCCGTTGATCGAGATCCACAAGTCTGTAAGCTGGCCGTCTATTATCTTTGATGTATATCATAAGACTTTGAAATAAACTTCCTTTATACAATTTATTTAAAATACTCTCCTCTGATCTGCTTAAATCGTGTAATAATGCGGTTCACTAATTTAAAATCTCTTTCAACTTTAAAAATACACTGGGAGTGCTAGAGGTGTCAAAGATGAGAAGCCCGGAATCAGCTAAGGCTAATATTTGAAGAACAATGAAGTATAGGTTTCTTTGTTGAATCGATTACTTGAAATAGTTAGTTAGTCCAGAATATAATGGAACTAACCAATCGAAAAAATTTTGTACAAGAAGGAGATGAGCTTAATTAGAATAGTAGTCTAGAGCGGACTCAAAGATGAATCACAACCAAGCTCGGATCTGCTCGGGGAAATATCATATCGCAACCGTAAGCTAGTTCAGAACTAAATTTATATCTTGAACTTAAATCATATTAGAAACATGAATTATTGAGATTCAGATCAAAGTGAAGTGAATGGATCACATCAAATTAGAATAATGACATGGTACTGCTATCAGCTCGGAGAACGAAAATCAAAACGCAAGCATAAAATAGCTCATGTGAGAAATCAGAACACGAGCGTAAATAAACTCAGGGTGAAAATCAGTCACGAGCATAAAACAGCTCTGGCTGAGAAATCAGATCACGAGCATAAAACAGCACTGGGTGAGAAATCAGTTCATTAGTGAAACAACTCTGGGTGAGAAATCAAATCACGAGCGTAAAACAGCTCTGGGTGTCAGGCCCGGTGTTCAAAACACTGAAAAACACGCAAAACACGAAAGCTTTAAAAGTGGATAAAATTTTCTTTTTTCCTGCCTGAAACTCCATCATTTAAAGTACACGCATACGCAAAATATAAGCTTTGCATCAAAAGTTGACTGCATAAAATCTCAATCATCCAATATATATATATACAACCAATAACAAATCGAATCAATACAACAACTACACAGGGCATCCCCTGTCAATGTGAAAAAGCCACACGGCCAAAGCAGCCCCAAGGGAAAATAAACGAGGTCAAACCTCAGTACGAAGAGCAATAACAACAGCAGTCAATAAAACATGCAACATAATATGTCGTGCAAATGCATGAAGGGTGTCAAGGAAGGCATCGGGGCTCAAGGTAATGCTCACATGCCTAACATATATGCTCACATGCCTAACATAAAATCTATAACTACAAGCTCCGAATTCGTACCATACGCAGATCTTGTCAAAATACCTCAGCACAGCTCACGGCTGCCAGCAGACACACTCCTTGCTCCACCTGGTCAACAGTCCGGGTCAGCAGCTCACGGCAAACAAACCAGGAGGTACTAATCTGCCAATATACCTATGAAATCAGCACTGCCTATGCTTACACACCTCACGACCGAAGGCTTAACATCCCCAGAACAACTACAGCTAACAACAGAGTCCTATACAGCTCAAAGATAAATGCTAGGGACATAAACCAATGCTAACAGAACACAGTTACCTGAATTGAAGCTCAACCCGGTCGGAAATCAAGAACACAGCCCATGCAACTACTCAGTGATTTCTTCGTCCGACCTTCCCCCGACTTCAACTGGTATAGAAACTTCGGCCTTGAAGAGGGGTTTCCAATCGTTGTACCCTCACTCAAAGCTGACCGGCCAATCTCCGACGATCTGAAAATACCAGACGGGTGAACAGTAGCTAGGGTTTGGGGGAAATATCTATCGGGAGCTCCCAGAAGAAGATAAGGAACGGGTGGTAAAATAATAATTAAGTGTTGGTCAACGAGAGGGTATTTATACTCACTGCTCAAAATATCACGGTTACAGTGATGCACATACAATCCAGCTCTCGTATCCAACAGCTCACGCTCCACAGACCATGCTCCTAGTAGATTACGTCTGCAGTGCCACCGACCAGTTTGGGGTCCAAGCCGGTACCAGCCCATGCATAAACTAGCACGCTGCCTTCTCTCCCAGCTGGTACACGCTCATTCAGCTTGAAATTCCATAACAGATTACACTGCCACAGCATACACGCTCTCACAGCTCACGCCAAATCATGCACTTTGAACAGCTCAGGGCATCCAGAACAGTACGCACTTCAACAGCTCAGCTCAAACCTCAAAGCTGACACCAGCTAAGACAACAGCACGGACACTTCCACTAACGGCTTGCGCACACCAACAGATCACACCCGCGACAGCTCACTGCTCACAGCTTAACTTGTGCACTCAACTTAACTTGTGCACTCAACAGCTCTCGCGCACAGCTCAGCTTACCTTTACGCAGGTTTAGCCCCAACAGCTTAGAAGAGCTAGGCCAACTCCTACCTGATCTAACTAACAAAACAGCTCACAACAAATACGGCAGCAACAGCTCACTGCAGCGACCAGTTCACGCACCAGTCAGCTCATGCAGAACAACAGCTTACGGTTTGCTACTCAACTAATAATAGCTCAGAGCTGCTACACCACCAGCTTGCACCAAGACAGATCATATCGCACTAGCATCTTTGTCTAACAGTTCACATAACTAAGCATTGAGGAACTCAGAACAGCACGCATCCTACTATCAACTTAGGATGCTCTAAATGGCTTACAACACCCAAAGATGTTCGCTATGCTCTCAAATCACAACGCATAAACCTAGAGCAGTCTGCGATCCCAGAACAGCTCACGCCTGCTATTCCCTGCTACATAGTACTCCTAAGCTGCTAACAGCTAACAGACTCATCATAGTCCTTACATAATAGCTTACACTACAAGACGTCGAACCAGCTCGCGAAACACACCACCTTACAACTAAGTTGGGCTACTAATCTGTTACAACACCTAAGATCAGCACAAGCCACTCAACAACTCGCGCCAGTTCTAATCCAAGCTAAAACCCGAAACAGCTTACACCATCAGCTTAGGGTGAAACATGAAATCTCTCTAAGCTGGACAACTCGGCTGATTAACCATTAATCTAAACATGATTAAGCTATTAACTACCTTGGTTGATCACAGTCCTCACATTCTCCACCTTAAAAGATTTCGTCCTCGAAATCAAACAGTTCTCGCCAAAGGTGACGACTACGACTAACCTTTGCCAAGGCCGAAACCGCAAACAGATCTCGCTCGATCTGATAACTACGAATTGCTCTCCACCTTAGCTGAAGACCACAACAACTCTTGTCTACACCAGGAGTTACTACTAGCTTACACCTAAGCTGGTACCACCAAACAAGACGGCACAACACTCGCGATCTGAACACTAAGCTCAGGGCGCTCAGAACTTTCCTAAACCGAACTCAACTTACACTTCCGCTCCTAACAGCTTACGTTACACAGCGCCTCTCCAAGATATTCACTTCTAAGATGATCTCCCTGAAATAGTTCACGACAGAAAACTAACATAACATCCAGCGAAGTAGTTCACCTCAGGACTCGTTGTACTTAGATCAGCTTACGCCCAAAACAGCAAATTCCCCAAGCTAATCGTTACTAGGCTGTTATGCCCACTCACACAAGACGAAGCAGATTACAATGCAACTGCTAAAGAGGGATCACTAAAAGCACACAACCAGCTACGAACTGGGTAGAAGAAAAACTCGAACCGGAAAGAAGCAGAATACATGGGAGAAATCAGCATCTAACGTGGATGAGGGCACTCCCTACTCATCTCAGCTTCTACTTCTCAAGTAGCCTCATCTCGCTCAAGGCAATACAATGCACCATAACCCAAAGTATTGTCTTAATCTTCTTCTGTTTCACCTCTCTGTCCAGAAATCTCAATGGACAATTACCAATAATTCGGGGTCGGGTCCGGCTCACTTCATCAGTCCTCAAGACAAAGGAAGGGTTTTTCTCACGTTCCCTCGGCTTAGACACATGGGACACATCATGTATCAACCACGACTCAGCCGGCATCCGCAAACTGCACGCCAAAAATCCTATCTGCTAGAACATCCTCAACCAGACTGATGAATCTAGGAGCTAACGTACCCCTCAATCACAAGTCTATCACAAATTAGACGGAGAAACTCGCAAGAAACACACGATCAACTACCTGAAACTCAAGGAGTTCACACGCAAAAGCACAATCTGGTCTAGAGATCACGCTCAGCCTTCGCACTAAAATCGAAGCAGATCTCCTTGGTCCTTCACATACCTCACAAAATCTGGTGAAGACCACTAGTTTTTCCTCAACTTCTTCCAATCGGTAAACAAATTTCCTATTCCCATCGTGCAAAACCTCAAATAATGTCGTATCGGACATCACTTGCTAACGAAAACAACACTATAACTCTGCCAAGGCACGGAATTCTCGTCAATCACCATCAAAATCGTCACTGCTGTGTGCAGTTTGTCTTCCAGAATCTACTTGGTTAGCTCAGATTGGCCAGATAAACGGGGAAATACGCAAAACTCATGGCCAATCCAATCCCAAAACTGTCTACAAGCTCTTCCAACCTCGAAACGAAAGCTTAGAGTCTCTGCCAAAAACTAAAGAAACCGGAAAACCATGCAATCTCGTCACATGATTGACACGAAGTCCCATCACTTGCTTCCTAGAACAACCCTTAGCACAGGGAAAAATAGGCTGACGTAGGCAGTTCATCAACCATAACTCCAAACTGCAATACAACCTCGGCATCAGGCAACGGAAAAGGGCAGCAACACACATAGCCCTGTGCCACCAATTCCAAAGCAAACGCCAGGTCTCATCCTCTCAATCTAGACCTGTTGGTACTTAGCGCATAGAAACACCATTCGAGCAATATCTCCCTTCATGCCTTCCTACTAGAAGAAAAATCTCCAGGCATGATACATCTTCTTCGACATCACTACTGATCCGTGATGCAACGGTAAGGACATCTGACGGACTCGATTGGGCGTCCAACTTCAGCTCATGAACGCACGATCTGTTCTCTACACTCCTCTAATATCCGCATCAACTGGTGCTCAAACCCGAAACTAGGGAAATCCCAAAGAAACTAACACCGGGCTGCAAACACCATCCTGAAGTTCCCAAATGCTCAATAACTTCAAGATGCTCAATGCTACTAGCACCGCTGACTGGGCTTTCCAAACAAAGCATCAGCAACAAGCTTCTCTAGCCCAAGCTATCGCTAAATTCGCGTACAAAATCCATGATCAACTCTATCTAAGGACACTGTATCACAGACAAGTCAGGCTGAGTGAAGACACACTTCAAAATCTTGTGGTCGATGAAGATCACCAATTTTTCTCCACCTTAAAAGATTGGCGCCAAAACTCCAAAGCAAACACAACGGCAGCCAACACCGAGACAAGAGCGGGATATCACGAGGTCTCCACTAACGTGACGAAAACTAGGCCTCACTCGTTTTGCAGCCACACACCACTCAAACTTCTCGAGGAAAGAGAAGGAGAAGAAGAAAATGAAGGTGAGGAGTACGCCACTACAATCCATCGGTCACGAGGGTAAAGCCAACCCAGAAGTAGCAGTGATCAATGGAACTCTGGAAACAGCTCAATAGCTGGAGACACAAAGAAGACAGCTCAACAGCTGGAGATACAACAACAGAAACACTCAACAACTGGAGGTGCGAAGCATGCCGAAACAACTCAACAGCTGGAGGTATATACAGAAGAAACCAACGGGGTTCAAGATGCAGCAACTCTGCTGGAAGGACAAGGATCTTAGAGGACACGCTCAGTAATAAGGGCTCAAAAGCCAACTTAGTCCTCTCTTATCATCAAACTGCACATGGTCAAACAAACCCACCATGTGCTCAAAGCATCCCTCGGCTTCTGAACAATCTCCAGCACCATTTAAGGATGAGGGATTCATCCGCTGGAACCTACCCAAAAGCAGCTCCAAAACATCCACTCGTTGGGTAAAATACTCCACTTCAGCCTCGGACCGTCTCGCACAACGTCTCAAAAGAACTCTCGGCCGAGAAACATCCTCCGCATTAACCAAAACTCTCGACTCGTCTAAAACCTGCCTAACAGCTCTACCTCTACCTCTACTAGGTGGCAACTAGGAGGCACACAAAGGTAAGCACACACAAAGCAGGAAATCAAGTAGTCAAGCATATGCAGGAGGATAAACACTGTGCCTAGACTCGAGTGTGATAGAAAAGAAACAAGCTTATCCTAGTTTAAGTTCTAATACCAAAAATGTCAGGCCTGGTGTTCTAAACACAGCTAAAACATGCAAACCATGGAAGCTTAAAAGCAGGTAAAATTTTCTTTTGGCCTGACTGAAATTCTATCATTTAAAGTACACGCATACTCAAAATATAAGATTTGCATCAAAAAGTTTACTGCATAAAATCTCAAATCATCCAAATATATATATATATATATATATATATATACAAAGCTGATGCACCGCTCAGACCGGTTAATACCTGAAAAATCCTGCAATGGCCAAAACACGGCCAAAGCAGCCCCAAGGGAAAGTAAACGAGGTCAAACCTCATTACGAAGAGCAATAACAACTGCAGTCAATAAAACATTCAACATAATATGTCGTTCAAATGCATGAAGGGTGCCAAGGAAGGCATCGAGGCACAAGGATCAACTCAACAGCTGGGAATACAACATACACAGAAACGAACCAACATCTGGAGGAAAAAATCTCTCAGAAACAACTCGACAGCCGGAGATACAGGGCTCACAGAACAACTCCACGGCTGGAGGTACAAAGCTTACAGATACAGCATACTGCTGGCTATCAGAACAGAAGTGGTCACCAAACGTGTGAGAGAAGGGGAGTTACCCGGATGCTCAATCACACACGGTACCAGGTACAATACGAACCAGAAGTAGCAATAGAGCATGTGAGAATATTGGAGCTACCCAGTCGCTCCATCACACTCAGTGCCCAAAGCACATATACACCAGAAATGGGCCACGGGGCATATGAGAGAATGGGAGCTACCCAACTACTCAATCACATGTAGTCTGTTGCTAACAGATCAATAACAGCGAACAGCTAACAAAGGAGTGAGCTCAACAACAGCGGACTGCTAGCAAGGATAAAAAAGATAGGAGCTCAATATTCCATGCGTGTATGTGATGCTAACCAACATATACAACATACAATAATCATAAGGAAAAGCAGCAAGGCAAAACAAGAATAGCATAAGCAAAACAGCTTCAAAATCAAGTGCATGCAGAAACAGAACAGTTCAGGCTTAGCACACAGCTCACAACCACGAGGTCTACAGCCTCCTCAAGCATGCAGCACAGCTACACAGCACACGCGTAAAGGCTACAGCAGCCCAGAATATAAACAGCTTAGGCACAACATGCATAATCCAGTTCAACACACACAGAGAAAGTTACTGCAGCTCAACAACAGTTCTAGAATTGTTCAGCGGATTACCTCAACGCCGCACCCACAATACAAGGCTACAGGTACAGCCCACGCAGCCACAATATGCTCACATGCCTAACATAAAAGCTGTAACTACAAGCTTCGAATTCGTACCATACACAGATCTTGTCAAAATACCTCAGCACAGCTCACGGCTGCTAGCAGACGCACTCCTTGCTCCGTCTGGTAAATAGTCCGGGCCAGCAGCTCATGGCAAACAACCCATGAGGTACTAATCTGACAATATACCTAATAAATCAGCACTGCCTATTCTTACACAGCTCACAACCGAAGGCCTAACATCCCAGAACAACTACGGCTAACAACAGAGCCCTATACAGCTCAAAGGTAAATTCTAGGGACACAAACCAACGCTAGCAGAACGCAGTTACCTAAACTGAAGCTCAACCCGACTGGAAATCGCGAACACAACCCATGCAACTACTTAGCAATTTCTTCATCTGGCCTTCCTCGGACTTCAAACTGGTATAGAAACTTCGGCCTTGAAGAGGGGTTTCAAACCGTTGTACCCTCGCTCAAAGCTGATCGACAAATCTCCGACGATATGGAAAATACCAGATAGGTGAACAGTAGCTAGGGTTTGGGGAAAATATCTATCGGGAGCTTACAGAAGAAGATAAGAAATGGGTGGTAAAATAATAAGTAAGTTTTGGTCAACGAGTATACTCACTGCTCAACATATCACGGCTATAGTGACGCACATACAATTCAGCTCTCGTATCCAACAGCTCACTCTCCACAGACCATGCTCCTAGTAGATTACGTCTGCAGTGCCACCGACCAGTTCGGGGTCCAAGCTGGTACCAGCCCAGGCATAAACTAGCACGTTTCCTTCTCTCCCAGCTGGTGCACGCTCATCCAGCTTGCGATTCTAGAACAGATTACACTGCCACAGCAGATCACGCTCTCACATCTCAGGCCAAATCACGCACTTTGAACAGCTCAGGGAATCCAAAATAGTACGCACTTCAACAGCTCAGCTCAGACCTCAAAGCTGACACCAGCCAAGACAATAGCACGGGACACTTCCACTAACAGCTTGCTCACACCAACAGATCACACCCGTGACAGCTCATAGGTCAAATTTTAGCTTGTGCACTCAACTGCTCTCGTACACAGCTCGGCTTACGTATATGCATGTTTAGCCTCAACAGCCTAGAAGAGCTAGGCCAACTCCTACCTGATCTGATTAAGAAAACAGCTCACAAAAATACGACAGCAACAGCTCACCGCAGCGGACCAGTTCACGCTCCAATCAGCTCATGCAGAACAACAGCTTTGTTGGGGATCCGGATCCGACCCCCGGTGAGGCAGCGGAAGAACATAGAGTATAAGCCGGGAGACGATCAATACGAAATATTCAATAACAATTATCGACATACATAGGGTGTTCAAAACCACTACCTTGCTGGCACTTGTGCCTGGCTCCAACCGTAGTTACAATAACGTCGGCTCTTCTCGGTAGATTACGGTAGAAAACGCCAATCCGGTCCATGACCAGAAACGAGACTCCTTCGTCAGCATGCACTAGAAGGACTGACGAGATCAGCACGAACGGATTCTCCTCGTCGAATTGGCTGGAAACAAATTTCCGGCGACGACGGGCGGCTCTTCTCGGTAGATTACGGTAGAAAACGCCAATCCGGTCCATGACCAGAAACGAGACTCCTTCGTCAGCATGCACTAGAAGGACTGACGAGATCAGCACGAACGGATTCTCCTCGTCGAATTGGCTGGAAACAAATTTCCGGCGACGACGGGCGGCGGCGGCTTGTGGGAGAGAGGAGGGGCGGCTAGCACTAGGTCTAGGGTTTTGGGAGTTGTGTCAAGTGTAGTTAAGTCTAGGTTTAAGCTTAATTAAATAAGCTTAAGTGTTGGACTTGGACCGGCCCAACGGGCCCGGGTCCAATGATGAACATTCAGTTCATCTCCACCATCGAGACTTCATCGTAACTCCGATCGCCGATCAGATCGGACCGATCGATTCAGTTTCCAAAACTGAATGTTATGATCTGAAAAACCATTTTTCAGAACCCCAGTGCAAAATGTCCGTTTTGCCCCTCAACAGCGGGAAACCCCGGTTTGACCCCTGTTGACTTTTAGGAAGTCGCACTTCCCGAAATCCACTTCTCGTGCTCAACACATTGAGCTGAGTATCCGTGTGGGAATATCGAATCTAGTACTTGTGTGACCCTCAATGGTTCAGGGATACAGCTAGCCGTGGGCCCACAATCATTGTGGCTCCGGAATCACAATTCCGGACTTGCCCATCGGATCATGGTAAAGCGTCTAGCAACATCGCCCCATGATCCCCTAGGTATCACTGATAGTGCCTGCAAGAACCAGTTGGTCGTGGTTAGCGTACGGTACGGTCCTTTCAATCCATATATCCCGATCAGATCAACGACCATTGGTAAATCGAGAGTCGCTATAGATCCGATAGCTATGCATACATCTTGGAGATCGAATAGTGACATCGCGAGTGTAACTAGGTAAACACATTTACCTAAAACACTTCTAGTACTCTGGCCAGAGATTTATACACTATTATCTCCTCAGATATCATAGGATATCCACGCATGTCTGCGAGCGGTGAATCCTCGACAACGATGCATAGACTCCTACATGCATCGGGGTCTCACCCGATCCCGACGCCTTATGACCCCAAGTGAGTCGGCAAACGGGTCAAAGTGAGATGCCTATCATGTAGAGTCTCAATGACGTTTCGAGTCATGAGGACTAATCAGTACAACCAAGACCTCGGACTTATCCACTCGACAAATGGTAACCACTTGGAAAGTCCGAAGGAGGGTAGTTCGATAGAACACCAGGTCACTATCTATCTGCATGCTCAGAACATCACAATGTTCCCTACCAATGAAACATGGTACTTCGCATCGCAGATACTAGTCTCGAACTCGGGAGGCCTTATCCTCATTTTGGCAGCCCAATCGACTAGGAACATGTTCAGAATACACAGCGACTATTAGATGTGTTTCATGATAGCCGTCATACCCACTATCACATCTAACATACGCTTCAGTGCATTCTAGGTCTTTACTCAACGCAATTGTAAATCATTACACACATAATGAAAGTAAAGAACGCCATATAAAAGAATGCAAATATCATATATAAAGATTGTTTCATACAAGTGTCTATAAACCCACACGCCACAAGTTGGCTAGTTGGGCATCTACTCTAACAATCTCCCACTTGCCCTAAAGCCAACTACTCATCGGACGCAGTCCCATTGTTTCGCGATGTTTTTCAAACAACGGTCCAGGCAAGGGCTTCGTAAGTGGATCAGCAACGTTGTCCGCAGAGGCGACTCTCTCAACTGCTATGTCACCTCTAGCCACAATATCCCGGATTATGTTGTATTTCCTCAGTATGTGTTTGGATCTTTGGTGAGACCTAGGCTCCATTGCTTGCGCAACGGCACCCGTGTTGTCGCAGTACACCGGGACTGGACCAACTCCATTAGGAATGACGCCCAACTCTTGGACGAAATTCCTTATACAAACCGCCTCCTTAGCAGCAGCTGATGCTGCAATGCACTCAGCCTCAGTGGTTGAATCCGCAATGGTGTCTTGCTTGGAACTATTTCGAGAGACAGCACCACCATTGAGCATGAATACAAAACCAGAGGTTGATTTCGAATCATCCACGTCACA
>KV010211.1:165490-182028 GCA_001598015.1 Dorcoceras hygrometricum | reverse complement strand
ACAACGACTTTTAGATGTGTTTCATGATAGCCGTCATACCCACTATCACATCTAACATACGCTTCAGTGCATTCTAGGTCTTTACTCAACGCAATTGTAAATCATTACACACATAATGAAAGTAAAGAACGCCATATAAAAGAATGCGAATATCATATATAAAGACTGTTTCATACAAGAGTCTATAAACCCACACGTCACAAGTTGGCTAGTTGGGCATCTACTCTAACAAGCTTACGGTTTGCTACTCAACCGATAACATCTTAGAGCTGCTACACCACCAACTTGCAGCAAGACAGATCAGATCGCACTACCATCACCGTCTAACAGTTCACAAAACTCAATGTGGAGAAACTCATAACAGTACGCATCCTATCTATCAGCTTAGGATGCTCTAAACAGCTTACAACACCCAAAGCTGTTCGCAAAGCTCTCAAATCACAACGCATAAACCTAGAGAAGCATGCGATCCTAGAACAGCTCACGTTTGTTGTTCCTTGCTACATAGTACTCCTAAACTGCTAAAAGCTCACAGACTCAGCACAGTCATTACATAATAGCTTACACTACAAAACGTCGAACCAGCTTAACTCTAAGCTGGGCTGATAATCTGTTACAACACCTAAGAACAGCACAAGCCACTCAACAGCTCACGCCAGTGATAATCCAAGCTAAAAAACGAAACAGCTTACACCATCAGCTTAGCGTGAAACGTGATAGCTCTCGAAGCTGGATAACTCTACTTATAACCCTTAATCTATACATGATTAAGCTATTAATTACCTTGGTTAATCACAGTTCTCACACTGGATGAGAAATTAGTTCACGATAATAAAATAGCTCTGATTTAGAAATCAGTTCACGAGCATAAAATATCGCTGGTTGAGAAATCAGGTCACGAGCATAAAACAGCTCTGGGTGATAAATCAGTTCACGACTTAAATCAGCTCTGGATAGAAAATATATCACGACTTAGATTAGCTCTGGATAGAAAACATATCATGGATTAGATCATATCTGGATAGAAAATAGTTCACCGTTGGTTGGTAAACTCAGATTAGAAAAAGTCAACACAACTCAGAACAATCGAGCTAAATTAAGAAGGTCAAACAAAGTCAACTCAACTTAGGACAATCAGATGGGATCGCGAACTTGCAGCATCTCAGAGGGGAAAACAGATCATGCGCTTGGAACAACTCAGAAGAGGAAAAATATATTACGAGCTTAGAAATAGATCGTGAACTTAAAAAGAACTGTCAACTCAGCTTATAATAATGAAGTTAGATCATAGGTTCAATTCAGCTCAGGGGTATTTTAGATCCCAAGTGTAAACTAGAATAGTTCGTAGATCAATTTTCGAACTGAAATCATCGAATGAATCATACTAGATTAGAATAACAATAGGGTACTGAAAACAGATTGGAGAAGTTTGAATAGATTAGCTAAGTTTATCAGATCAGAACAGAGTTCTAACTAGACCACCTTTGCCTATCAGCTCAGAACCTCAATATATGCGAGGGACTTGGAATGTACTTTCTAAGAGCTGATACATGAAATACGTTATGTACGACAGACAGTTGATGAGGTAGTTCTAACCGATATGCTAACGTCCCCACTCTTTCTTAGATCTCAAAGGAACCGATATATCTAGGACTCAGCTTGCCCTTTCTTCCAAACCTCATCACTCCCTTCATGGGTGATACCTTAAGGAATACATGATCTCCTACTTCAAAGGTCAGCTTATGACGGCGATCATCAGCATAGCTCTTTTGTCTACTCTGTGTCGTCCTCATCCGATCACGTACTCTTCTGATGGCTTCAGCTATTTGCTCAACTATATCTGGACCCAGATCAGCTCTCTCACCTACATCGTCCCAATGAAGAGGTGACCTGCACTTTCGCCCATACAGGTCTTTGTAAGGGGCCATCTTTATCAAAGCTTGGTAATTGTTATTGTAAGAAAATTCCACCAATGTAAGCTTTGAATCCAAATTTTCAGCAAAATCTATTGTGCACGCATGAAGCAGATCTTCCAGTGTCTAGATCACTCTCAGATTGGCCATCAATTTGGGGATTGAAAGCCATGCTAAAGGCTATCTTGATCCCCATGGCTCGATGTAAGATCTTCCAGAACACAGATGTGAACCTTCGATCTATATCTGATAAAATGGAAACCGGAATTCCATGAAGCATCACTATTTCCTTGATATACGGCTCAACATACTTATTCAGATCGTAGGTGGTCTTTACTGGTAGAAAGTAAGCTGACATGGTTAAGCGATCGACTATGACCCAACTCTAGTTGAAATCGTGAAGGGTTCTAGGCAGACCTATCACAAAATCAATCGTAATATTTTTTCATTTCCATTCTGGTATCGGGAGGGGTCTCAGCATCCCAGCTGGTCGTTGATGCTCTTCTTTAACTTGTTGACAAGTCAGACACTCAGCGACAAATCTGGAGATATCCCGCTTCATTCCTAACCACCAATATAACATTTTCAAGTATTTATACATCTCCATGCTTCCCGAGTGAACTGAGTATGGGGTGGTTTGAGCTTCAACCATGATATCAGCTCGCAGGGTATGTAGACGTGGAACCATATCCTGTCTTGATATCTCACAATACCCTCTTCTGTCATATAAATATTTCCACCCTTCTCTTCATCCTATCGTTTTCACTTTAACAATTGTTCGTCTCTCGCCCGTCCCTCTCTGGTCTGATCCTTCAATGTCGACTGAATGGTAATAACAGCTAGCTTTGCAGCGCAATCTCTGGTAATCAGCTCCAATTCAAATCTGTCAATTTTCAAAGCCAATTGTCTCTAAACTGAAATCTGAGCTAAATCCACTGACTTTCTATTCAATGCATCAGCCATCACATTAGATTTACCTGGGTGGTAACAGATGGTGCAATCATAATCCTTCAAAAGCTCTAGCCATCTCCACTGTCTCATGTCCAGCTCTTTCTGTGTGAAGAAGTGTTTGAGGCTCTTGTGATCAGTAAAGATTTCGTATTTCTCTCAATAAAGATAGTGCTTCCAAATCTTTAATGCGAATACTACTGTTGTTAGTTCCATATAGTGTTGTGTAGTTCTTCTCATTAGTATTTAATTTCCTACAAACGTAGGAAATCACCATTCGATCTTGCATCAACACAGCGCCCAGACCCAAATTAGACGCATCAGTGGAGAGAACATAATTACCTTGTCCAGAGGGCATGGATAAAATAGGGGCATCTACCAAATCTTGCTACAGCTTATCAAGAATCACCTGGAACTCAGGGGTCCAATCATGCTTAACGTGCATCCTGGTTAAGGTCGTCAATAGGACTGCTATCCTGGAAAATCCCTTGATAAATCTCCTATAGTAACCTGTGAGACCTAAAAAGCTACGAATCTCAGTCACACTCTTAGGCACAAGCAATTCCCGAACTGCTTCCATTTTCGTTGGGTTGACTTCTAGTCCATCCTTGAAAATCACGTGACCAAGAAAATCAACCTTCTCTAGCAAGAACACACATTTGCTAAACCTAGCAAAGACCTGTTTGTCCCGAAAAACTTGCAATATAGTCCTAAACTGATTCGAGTGCTCTTAGAGTAAACAAGGATGTCATCTATGAACACTATCATGAACTGGTCCAGGAAAGGTTGGAGCACTCTGTTCATCAAGTCCATGAAAGCTGAAGGTGCATTCGTTAATCCAAAAGGCATGACCAAAAACTCGTAGTGACCATAGCGCGTCCTAAATGCAGTCTTGTGGATATCTATTTCTTTAATCTTCATCTGATGGTACCCAGATCGGGGATCGATCTTAGAAAATACAGCTACACCCTGTAGTTGATCAAACAAATCTTCAATCCTTGGGAGGGGTTGTTAGGTCCGGTGCGCTAATACATAGATTAATAATCAATTAATCACAATTATGCGGAAGCATTAAAATGGTGCTTAAAATTTTTTGAATTTGGGCCTGATCCAAAATAGGAGTTTAACTCAAAACTCAACAACACTACAGGTAAATAATAAGTAGTCAATCAACTATGGATCTCCAAACATAAATAAAGGCACAGGACATCCCCTGGCTCAATATATCAATACATAGTTATAACTGGGACTCAAATCAAAATGGGGATCGGCCAGCTAAAGCTCCACTTTATCCAGCATGGTTACCTGAAGAACCTACAAAGGCCAACCAAGACCCAAGCAGCCAAAAACAGGGGAAGGAAACGAGGTCAAACCTCAGTACGAAAAGCACTCATAAAACAGCAAATCATAAAACATGCAATATTCACATCATGATATGCATGAGGCTGTCAAGGAAAATCGGTCATCTAGGCCAACAACTCAGCTGGCAAATCTCAATTGAGCCTCAACACCATGCACAGCCAATCAGCCGATGGAAATCATCGACCCGTGATCTTCAGGTCCGTCGACCATCACAGCTCAGTGGTCTTCAGGCGCGACAACTCAGTCGGCCACCACCTAGATGATAGCATTGGACCTTTCAGCAGCGACAACTCAGCCGACCGATCACAATGCTAGCTCGACTCGGGTCATCAATCAAACATCAGGCTCAATATGTATGCATGAATGCCAGGAATATCAATTCTCACATACATAAATCAACGTAAACAGAACAAGTAAATCACATAACATCCAAGTCAAGTCTGTTCACGTAAACACCCAGATCACAACATTCAAATCATGCTGGAATATTCACATGCTTATGTCCAAAGCTGTTTAAATAAGCTCAATTCGTACCTCTAATCTCAGTTTCTACCTCGACAGATCACGCAGAACACAGCTCCAACAGCCTGTTCAAATCTGCTACTCACGAGCTCCTCAAAAGCTCAATGGCAAAATGCTTACAAGCCAAAATCTGTCAAGATATCTAGCGATCAGCTCACACCAAAGCTTATACAGCTTACATCTTAAAGCCGCGTAGCCCTAAACAACTACCTCAACTCAACAGAACGCTATCCAGTTCTAAATCGAAGCTTAAAACGAGAATAAATCACTTACTCAAAATCTCTAAAGAACAGAAGAAGGACTGGTCAACAATCGCGAAGATGCTCAAACCTGCAACTACTTTGCACTTCCTCAACTCGTCGATCTAAAGCTCCAAACTGGTATCAATCAAAAGCCCTAAGGAATACGAGCTCAGCGCCACCAATCTTGCTCCAAACGGCGGCTTAAATCAACAGAAATCTATGGAGAAAATGGTTCAAATGAACAGTACTAATCGAGGGTTCTCGGGAAAGAAGATAAGAAAATATCGGGTTCGAAAATCGACTAAGTGTTACTCGACACTTTTATTCAAATCTCCCAGTCAAAGCTAGAGTGAAAGTCAACCACCGACAAACTCAGATCTGAGTGCTATTCAGATCTTAGCGCTAACTCGGATCTGCCCTCGCTACGCTATACTAGCGCACAACCATCGAACGACGTCCCGTTACAGCAAAACGACGTAGCATAGGGGTCCCGCTCAAAACAACAGATCTAGCATAAAAGACCCGCTCGCGAACCTCCAAATCTGGTCAAATCTGAAATCACTAAACCGCACCGGTCTACACCCACTCACAAATCAGACCAGTCCACACAGTACCATTGACCAACACTTGACTTTCCCAAAAAGACGCGCGCATCTGCTCACTCTCTTCGAAAAGATTTCGCTACTCAAATCTGACTATCACAAAACGACACCGTATCACTTATACTCAAACCGACATCGCTTCACTTCCTTCTCAAGTAAAATCACTCAAACACACGAGGGACATCTCAAATCTGATTCTCGCTAGCACTTATGCGGGAATCCTAATAACTCACCTTCTCCAAGCCACCCGATAGAGACCTATAGTCCACATCTGATCTGTTCTACCTCAGATCTGAATATCGGAAGTCACCAACAGACAAACCTAATCCTTCAAATCTGAAAACCCGATAACTAATGTGAGGAATCAGATCTTATATTAGTGATTAATCAAATTGATTTGGGATTAGTCGCGTGGATTTTGAGGGTTTTACGAGGGAAATCTGATTCCAGTGGAATTCAGGCGTTAGTGTTCAGCTGTAGCTCTAGTTGGTGAAGTCTGATCAGTCGTTGATGGCACGGGAGTAATACGTCGTCGTTTTGTGAAAATCAGACGTAGCGCTAATACAAGGAAATCAGGTGTAGCGCATTTTAGACGTCAACGCAAGTCAACGGTACTGTAGAGACTGATCGCTGGATTAGTCATGCGTCGTCGTTTCGTTATTCAGTAGTAGCGCTTGAAGAGGAATCTGCTGGCAACTGAGGCGTGGGTGCGAGAATTTACGAGAACGCGACACGTGTTGGTCAAACTTTTTGTGTTGACTGCTGTTGTTGAAGTGCAAATCAGCAGCTGTGATTGTGAGGGATTGATTTAGTCAAGCGACCAGCTGTTGGTTTGAGGAACCAGTCGCTGATGGTGAAGCGACGTCGTTTTGATAAGTTGAAACGCAGCGTTTTGGGTGCAACGCTTTTGATCAGCTGTTGGCAGCGAAGGTGACGTGTTCTTGATACGTCATCGTTTGAATTGTTTAGCGTGACCAGACGTTGGTTTGATCAGCTGTTGGCAGCGAGGATGACGTATCCCTGATGCGATGTCGTTTTGTGTAGTTACGCTTTGAGTTAATAAGAGTATTTCAGCTGTTGGTTGTTTTGGGAGGAATCTGTCATCAGCTGTTGGAACGCTGCGGCTTCGTTTTGATTAGTTGATGCGGTGTCGTTTTGGTGCGTGAAGAGAAATACAATGTCTGATGGTTTCTGCTGATTTCGTTGAGAGGAAAAGCTGGTTTCTATCGTAAGATTCCTCCTGTATCGACGTCTGATTATTTTGGAACACCAGCTGTTGGGTTGAGATATATAGATAAGTGTTGATCAACACTTAGAATTATTTAGAGCCCAACATTTCTTATCTTCACCTTCGAAACCCTCGATAGCTACTGTTCACCGAACGTTTCTTCCCTAGATTTCTGTCGATTCCAGCCTTTGTTTTCGATGATTTTGGTGGCACTGGATTCCTTGTGAGTTTCTCTTTCGATTGTTACCCATTTGAGGCTGTATAACGACCTTGGATAGGATCGCGAAGTTGCTGTTTTCTTCGTGCAGTGGGAACTGATAGTTCTTCCGCTAGTTTCAGCTTTTGGGTAAGAATTTCCTACTGTTCTAAGCATGCTATTAGCTGCTAGTACTTCGTTTAGAGTTAGAACCAGAGTTGGGTTCTAGACCGTGGGAAATTATGTGTAGAAGTTCTGATCTGAACTGAATATGAGCTAAGTATGAGTTTCCTTAACAGATTTGAGGTTCAGGATAGCTTCTGCCGTGGTTGAGGAAGCCAAGTGACAGCTGATTGGCGCTGGTGGATCGTCGTGCCCTTGTTTAATCTGTTGAGGTAGAAATCAGCCATTGGAGGTACAAATTGAGCAGATTTAACAGCTTTGAGCGTGTACATGGCTGTGATTGATGTTATGAAATGTGAGAAATCAGATTTTAGATTAGTGATTAATCGAATTCATCTAAGATTAGAAGAGATTAATTGTTGGAAGTTTTTGTAATTTTGGTATTTTGAGTTAGAATCTGGTCGGTGGTGAAATCCAGTTGCAACGCGTATTTGTAATTTCAGGAGATTAATACGCCATCGTTTTGGTGAAACCAGTCGTAGCACATTTCAAAACTCTACTGTAGCGAGTGAGTGATGCGACGTCGTTTCGCTATTCAGTAGTTGCATTTGTAGAGGTTGCTGCTGGCAGTAGTTGCGTTGTGAGAATGTGGTTGCGACTGGGTGACCAGCTGTTGGGTTGAAGAACCAGTCGTGGATGTGAGACGACATCGTTTTGATAAGTTGAAATGCTGCGTTTTGGAATCAGGCGTTGGTTGGATCAGCTGTTGACAGCAGTGCTGACGTGTCTTATGCGACATCGTTTTGTTTAGTTACGCTTGCGTCTGGATTGTTTAGCATAACCAGCTGCTGGTTATTTCGTAGGAAATTTGGTATCAGCTGGTGGAGCGCTGCGACATCTTTTCGATTAGTTGATGCGGCGTCGTTTTGGTGTGCGAAGAGAAATGCAACATCTGGTTGCTGCTGCTGGTTTTGTTGAAGGAAACATGAATACCAGTAGTAAGATATCTACTGTTCCCGACGTCTGGTTATTTTAAGAACAACAGCTGTTGGAGTTGAGAGATATATAGATAAGTGTTGATCGACACTTAGAATTATTCTGAACCCGATATTTCTTGTCTCCAATTTCCAAACCCTTGTTTTAGCTCTGTTCACCGTGACTTTTCTTCGTCGATTCCCGCCGCTTCCCGCCGTTGTTTTGAGTGAACTTGGTGGCATTGGATATCGATTGTTACCCATTTGAGGCTGTAGAAAGACATTGGTGAGGATCGCGAAGTTTCTTGTTTCTTCGTACAGTGGAATTTGATAGTATTTCCGCTGGTTTCAGCTTCTGGGTAAGGAATTCCTACCGTTCTAAGCTTAGTATTGGCTGTAGTACTTTGTTTAGAAGTAGAACTGGATTCAAGTTCTTGGCCGTAGGAATTTGTATGTTGAGGTTAAGATTTGAGTTAGATAGGAACTAAGAATGAGATGCTTTGTACAGATTTCAGCTTCCAGGAACTTCGTTGTGGTTGGACGTGATCAGCGAATGGTAGAATTGTGCAGGAGGAAACTGCCGTTCCTTGGTAATTATCTGTTGAGGTAGAATCAGCTGTTGAAGGTACAAATTGAGCAGATTTAGCAGCTTTGAGTGTGAACATGGCTGTGATTGATGTTGTGAAATCTGTTGATATGCTTCTGTGATTTACGTGATACAGCTTGTGAATTGATTGAGTTTTACATTCTGTTTTCACGTATTGAATTTTATGCATTGTGCATTGAATATTGAATTGGCATACATACATACATCTCGAGCCTGATTGACAGATTGATTGATGACCTGATTGAAAGCCACGTTGCGACTGGCCGACTGATGAGTTGTGCCTGAAAAGTCCAACTCTATCATCGGAGTGGTGACTACCGAATTCGAGTGTCTACCACCGAGCTATGATGGGCTGACAGGCTCTATACATACATACATCTCGAGCCTGATTGACAGATTGATTGATGACCTGATTGAAAGCCACGTTGCGACTGGCCGACTGATGAGTTGTGCCTGAAAAGTCCAACTCTATCATCGGAGTGGTGACTACCGAATTCGAGTGTCTACCACCGAGCTATGATGGGCTGACAGGCTCTGAAGATCACGGACCGATGATTTTCCCGGTTGATACACCGTGTGGGTATAGAGGCCGACTGAGATGATTGCCAGTTGATACATTGGTCTAGCTATCCGATCCTTGATAGCCCTCATGAATTTCATAGCATTGATTATAGCATGTTGCATGATTAGCTGTTTTGATAGCTCTTCGTACTGAGGCTTGACCTCGTATTTGTTTTCCTGCTTTTGTGTTTTGGGTCTGTGTTGCCCATTTGCAGGATCTTCAGGTAACCAAGCTGGACCGAGTGGAGCGCCAGCTGGTCGATCCCCTTATCCTTGAGTCCCAGTTATATTATGATATGTATTGAGCCGGGGAATGCCCGTGATTCTATGTTTTTGGGGATCTATTGTTGAATTGAGATTTGTGTTACCTGTTTTGTATGAGTTTGAGTTAACTCGTATTTTGAGTATTGATATTTTGAATGAATGTTTTGAGTTCAGGCCCATTTTATTTCGAAAAATTTTTAAGCCCGATTTTACGCTTTTGCCCATTTGCAGGATCTTCAGGTAACCAAGCTGGACCGAGTGGAGCGCCAGCTGGTCGACTCCCCTTATCCTTGAGTCCCAGTTATATTATGATATGTATTGAGCCGGGGAATGCCCGTGATTCTATGTTTTTGGGGATCTATTGTTGAATTGAGATTTGTGTTACCTGTTTTGTATGAGTTTGAGTTAACTCGTATTTTGAGTATTGATATTTTGAATGAATGTTTTGAGTTCAGGCCCATTTTATTTCGAAAAATTTTTAAGCCCGATTTTACGCTTTTGTGATTATGTGCTTAATTGTGCTCTAATCTTGTGAGATTAGCACGGGGCCTGACATTTTTGGTATCAGAGCTTAAACTGGGATAAGCTCGATTTCCTTTGATCACACTCGAGTCTAGGCACAGAGTTTTGATTTGATTTTGATTGACTCTGTGACTTATGTGATCTTTATTCTGTCTATGTGATATATCTGCTGTGAGATCTTACCTCTAGAATTGTTTAGATGTCGTCGAGGAGAGGAAGAGGTAGGACGACTAGACGTACTGCGGAGTCTAGGGCAGGTAGTGATGATGATGTTCATCAGGTTGAGAATGTCACTAGACAGATAGGCGAGATGGAGTTGGTCCTAGCTAGGTTTCAGCGGACGAACCCTCCGACGTTTTCTGCAGCAGAGGGTGGTGCGATGGCTGAGGCTTAGTTAGCTCAAATGGAGGATTTGTTTGATACTTTGCAGTACACTCCTGAAAAGAGACTGAAATTGGCAGTGTTGCAGTTGCGAGATAACGCGCAGCGCTGGTGGAGGGGTACTTCTCGTATCCTTCGTGATAGTGGGGCTATGATTACTTGGGAGAGCTTCTGTGAGGTGTTCCGACAGGAGTATACCCCGGATTCTTTCTATAACAGCCGGGAGCGGGAGTTTGACAACTTGAAGCAGGGTAGCATGCGAGTGGCTGAGTATGCCCGACAGTTTTCTGCACTTTTGGTTTATGTTCCACACGTTGCCAACCAGGATAGGACGAAGAGGAACAAATTTCTAAAAGGCTTGAGGCCTGATTTGTACCGGATGGTTTTGTCTGGATCCCCTGCGACCTACATTGAAGCTATGAACAATGCGGTCGACATTGATGAGAGTTTTATGGACGCCGATGCTCCGGTGCAGCCATCGTCTGGGAGTGCTTTTCAACCGACGCAGGAAGTATCGCAGTCGTTTCAGTCTCCCCAAGGGTCGCAGCAGTCGAGTCGCCAACAGTTTAGGCCTCGGGAAAAGCAATTTAAGAAGAAGGCGAACTCGAGTTCCTCTGGTTCCACGAGTTCTGGTATCAGTGGTTCTGACGGTGGATTTTGTGGTCAATGCGGAGGTAGGTATCCGAATTCACAGTGTCGTGGTGTTCAGGGGAGTTGCAATAACTGTGGACAGCCGGGACATTTTCGGAGAGCATGTCCATTGTTGAGGGGACAGACTTCAGTTCCTTCACAGCAGGGTTCGGATGGTGGTTCTTCACAGAGACTGCAGTTTCCTGTTCCGACTCTGCGATCTGGATTTCAGCCTAGTGGACCGTCTAGGTTTGGAGGACCTCAGAGACCTCAGTTCCAGATTCCCAAGCAAGCTCAAGCGAACTTTTTGACTAGAGAGCAGGCTGAGGAGACGCCTGGCATAGTGATCGCAGGTACATGTTCTATTTTAGATTATCCTGCGAGACTTTTATTTGACACTGGTGCATCACAATCTTTTATTTTTGAGTTGTTTGTTTGTGAGTATGGGTTGTGTTCTTCCCCATTGTGTGATGTTGTTTCCGTGTCTACCCTGCTGGTGTGAATCTGTGGTCCCGTGATGTGAGACCTGGATTGTATAAGATTAATTGTTGAATTAATCGGTTTTTAAGGATTTCTGGTGATTCAGATTTCTTTTGAGGCTTTGGATTGCATTTTTGGGTCAGATTTCACATTTTAAGCAATTCTGGAAGTTTTCGTATTTTTGAGATTTTTGGGTGGAAGCTGCTCAATTTGGTGAAAACAAGTCGTAGTATGTATTAGTATCACGGGAGATCAAACGCCGTCGTTTTGGCGGGAGTGACCAATCATTGGCAAAGTCTGTCAGCAGATAGTATTTTAGGCTTTGTGTAGGATCTGCCAGCAGCAACGCTTACGTGGATTCAGCAGAGAGCGCTAAGGGACTTCGAAACGGTGACGTTTTGTGAAGCATCGACTAGGTGATATCTGTTAGCAGCAAGCTCCTGTAGCGAAGTGCAATACGCCATCGTTTGGATTAGTAGAGGCGTCGTCGTTTTGATTAGCGCTAAGAAATCAGCAGCTGGTGTGTTTGCCCCTAGTAGCGATCAGTTGTTGCATGTGTTAGTTCAACAGATTTGCTGACGTGGTTAAGCGACGCCGTTTAGATTAGTTGAAACGCTGTGTTTCGAGTGTCGCATTTGGTACCAGTTGCTAGTATATGTTGCGTTGAGTGAGGAATCCAGTCGCTGGTTTTGGGTGACCAGCTGATGGCAGATAGGATGACGTAAGCTATGCGACGTCGTTTAGTTAAGTTGTTGCGACACCGTTTTGTTAAGTGTTATTTGAGAATTCAGCAGTTGGTTTGCTTCGCATCTGCTGGTTGGGTTTTCAGCGACTGTCGGCTGGTTTTTTCTGTGGGATTTGAATTTAGCAGTCGAGAAGTTTATATATAGGAATACTTGGTCTTCGATTGGATTATTGGATTCCCATACTTAGCGAAATATTCTCCCGATTTTTATTCTTCGCTTCGAACCCTAGGTTGCTGTTCAGCCGTGAGTTTCTTCGGTGAATTCCCGTCGTTTCCGACCAACGTTTGTTACATTTGAGGTAGCGTTGGACTCCTCTCATTAAGGCGATTCGTTTCTTACCCTTCTCTTAGGTAGCGGAGGAGCTGGAAGAGGATCGCAGAGACATCTCCTTTGTTTAGTTTGTTAGCATACCTTCCTAGCTTGTTGGGGTAAGTAAAGGTTCTACCTTTTTAAGCTTTGTTAGAGCTTTTCGTAGTGTATAAAGGTAGAATTAGCGCTGGTGGAGTTGATAACTCCCAGCCGTGGCATTTCAGAGATGTATTCCTTGAGCAGTTGTTTGTATTGGCTAGCAGGTGACAGATCTATGTGTCGCTCGGACTATTCGTTGAAGAAATCTTCTTTCTAGTTGTATCTCAGGAATTTAAGGTACGGATCTGAGCTTGATGTATCTGGGAATTGACGTGAGATTTAATGTTAGATGTCTGCTGGTGCATTTCCATGGATGTTGCTGTGTGCATATATGATTGCTGTTGATGTTAGCTGCTATGTTTATGCATACACGCATTTCCCATATTGCATTCATATTACTGTTGCATCCATTGCTTTGTATCTCGTTGTATTGCTGTTATTTCTTACCAGGATGCGAGGGCGAGCGGAAATACCGCACTCTCATCTCCCTGTTTGGTTTTGTTAGCCACCATGCGCCGAGTGGTTAACTACCACAGTTCATGGGCGAGGCAACGGAAGGTTGAGTTGTTTGATACATCTGGTATTCGGGTGTAGTGTCAAGGTGAGTGGCTCATTACCACACTTTGAACACACCCCGTGGCCACTGATTCGTTGCTGATCTTGTGGAGCTATGTTGGAGTTCCTTGGCTCCCTTGTTGGTTGTAGCCTTCAGCTGTTATCCGGTGTCTCATGCATAGCATCTGCATTTTATCTTATGCATTTCCTTTAGCTGTTTCAGTTGCTCTCCGTACTGGGGTTTGACCCCATGTCCCTCTGGGGCTTGGTTGTTTTCCTTGTTTGTGTTGTTTTCAGGGAATCCAGGTTTTACAGCTGGTCGTGGTTTTAACCCAGCTGGTGGTGCCCCAGGAGGTGGTTAGAGTATCCCAGTTGCGTATAGCATATTTATATGTATCAGTACAGTTAGCCAGGGGGATGCCTGTGCTTCGTTATTGTATATTGTTGTTGTTGTTTGATACTTGGGTTGATGCTATACTGTTTTATCTTGGCTGGTAGCCTTTGTTGGTTTCGCTTGTAAACTGGGATATCTATTTTGAGTATCGCACTATTTTAAATTATATTCTTTTTAACCGTCAGGCGAAAAGCGAAAATTTAACCCGTTTTTTAGTAGCTTCCGCATGTGTTTGTATGTTTTATCTCTGATATGAGCACGAGGCCTGACATTTTTGGTATCAGAGCTTAAGCTGGGATAAGCTCAATTTCTTTGATCACACTTGAGTCTAGGCACAGTGTCGTGTGTTGCATGTGCTTGACTATATGATTACGTGCTGCATATTTTTGTGTTATGTGCTATCTATGCTGTATCTGTTCTGTTTTGCTTGATCCTATTGAGTGTTTTCGTAGATGCCGCCTAGACGTCGTGATAGAGGTAGGGGCAGTTTGAGGAATCATCAGGATTGAATGAAGATAGGAGTAGTGCTCGCAGTCGTACTCGTGTTAGCGACGAGGAGGAAGTTGAGGTTGCGGCACCTCCGGTGGAGAGGATGGATTTCGTGATCGCGCGGTTTCAGAGGATGAACCCTCCAGTCTTCAATGGTGAAGAGTCCAGTGAAGATGCAGACTCGTGGCTCCGGAATATCATCGGTCTTTTCGATCGGGTTCAGTATGATGATGATCTTCGACGATGAACCCTCCAGTCTTCAATGGTGAAGAGTCCAGTGAAGATGCAGACTCGTGGCTCCGGAATATCATCGGTCTTTTCGATCGGGTTCAGTATGATGATGATCTTCGACTGAGTTTATTGACCCTCTTGCTTAGGAAGGCTGCAGAGCGCTGGTGGCGAGGCGCTTCGAGTACCTTGCTGGAGACCGGTGTTGGAATCTCTTGGGGCAGTTTTTGCGAGACCTTCCGGCAGGAGTATGTACCCGAGTCTTATGTGAATGCCCGTGAGCGGGAGTTCTGTGAGACCTGAATTTGTGTAAAGGATTAATTGTTGAATTAATCAAGTTTTTTTAGAGATTTCGTAGGTTAGATCTCTGTTGTGAAGCTTGAGTTGCCTTTTTCGGGTCGATTTCACTCCTTAGAGCAATTCTGGAAACTTTCGAAATTTTGAGATTTTCGAATTTTAGTGAAATCTAGTAACAGATCTGATGACGTCAGCATTGTATGGTTGCTTAGCGTAGATGACGTAAGCATTGCTGGCTTGAGTCTGTTGGGTGAAAAGCTGTTGGTAGATCTCATGACGTCAGCAGCGTGTGTTGTCGTCGTGTGGCTGACGTAAGCGTTGCTGCTCGAGAGATCTGTTCGATTTAGTGTGAGAGCTGTTTTGCTTGGAACGCCGTCGTTTGATGAAGTCTTGCATAGCGTAGCGTGAGATCTGTCTTGAGAGATCTGTTTTTGTAGCGCGTCGTCGTTTCATGAGATCTTGTTGTGCGTTTTGTAGATGAGATCTGTTTTCGTAGCGTAAGATCTGTTTTTATCGAAACGTTGCCGTTTTGTGGTTTGCGTGAGTTAGTTGAGGCGCTAAGATCTGGTCTCTGTACGACGCCGTTTTGGAGAGATCTGTTGTTGAGGCATGTGTAATGTTCGAACAGACTTGATGACGTAGGAAGATCTGTTGTGTGCGCGCGATTGGTTTAGCGAACAACTTTGGTGACGTAAGCAGATCTGTCCGCGGTTTTGGCTTTGTATTAGCGCATTTTCAGATTTCAGCGTTTTAGACCAGACTTCTCCTTAGTGTTGGTGCGACGTCGTTTTGAGGTTCTTGGCTTGTGTTTAGCGAGCGAAGTTTGTAAGATCTGTTGTGTCGGTGATTTATTTCAAAACAGATCTCTCGCGCCTATTTAAGAGAAGCGTTGACTTCGTTGTATTTTATCAGACTCCATACTTAGAGATTTTCTCTCGACTTCGTTCTCTGTTTCCTCAAACCCTTGTCACTGTTCACCGTAACATTCTCCGGCCTTTTCCCGTTGATTCCGGCCACCGTTTTTCACATTCGAGGTAGCGTTGGACTCCTCTCGAAGAGCTCTTTCATCCTATACCAATATTGGAAGCTACGGGTTGTCCAGGGAGAGATCGTGAGGAGGCAGAACTTATTCCTGTTCGTGTGGTTGTGCGCGCAGGTAGCCTCCGGGTTTTAGCTTTGAGATCTCGTTCCTAGTAGTTAATTTAACTTCCTGTTAAGATGTTTAAGGATGATAGTTAGCTGGTTGAGTTGTAGCTCCCAGCCGTGTGTTTGGTTTTGATTTGGCCGTGAGTTTTGGGTATAGGCTGAGATTTGTATGGTGTATATCTTGGCAGATTGTGCAGGCAGTGAGTTGCTTCGTTCTTTGAGGAAATTAAGGTACGGGTTGAGCTTGTATTTACAGCGTATGAACGGCTTGGATGGATTGTGAGATGGCTATCTATTGGCTGCCCTGTTTTGTTGCCTGTTGAGGCTGTGGTTTGGGTTTGCCGTGTGTTATATGGTGTATGTTGCTGGTTTTGTTATTGTTGCGCATATGTTGATATGCTTGTTGTTGTCCAGCATGTGCATACACGCATTTTCATCTTTCTTTAGCCATCGTTGCGTCGTTCTTGTTCTGTTTCTTACCAGGTTGCGAGGGCGAGCGGCAATACCGCACTCTCATTTTCCCTGCTGGGTTATGTTACCCCTATGCGCCGAGTGGCTAACTACCACAGTTCATAGGTTGGGCAACAGCAGGCCGAGTTGTTGATGCATCTGGTATTTGGGTGTTGTCTCCCGGCGAGTGGTTAGCTACCACACTTGGAACACACCCAGTGGCCACCATTTGTTGCAGATTCAGTTGAGCTATGCATTGATTCTTTGACG
>KV010211.1:150848-165193 GCA_001598015.1 Dorcoceras hygrometricum | reverse complement strand
TGCCCTGTGCTTTGTCCTTGTGACCAGTGTTTGGAGTCCGATACATGTTTTCTTGGTACTGTATGCTATTATTTGTTGGCAGGTTGCCTTATTGGTTTTAAACTGGGATCTTATTTTGAGTATCGCATTATTTTAACTTATATCGTTTTAAACCGTCGGGCCTAAAAGCGAAAATTTTACCCACTTTTTGTTAGCTTCCGCATGTGTTTATTCGTTGTGAGCACGAGGCCTGACAAGTTCGATCATCTGGAGCAGGTCTCGATGTCTGTCAGGGAGTATGCTAGGAAGTTTTCTTCTCTGTTGGCATACGTTCCCCATGTTTCTGGCCGGGAGAGGGCCAAGCGGACTAGATTCTTGAGGGTTTGAACGAAGAGCTGTATCAGATGGTGCTGACCAGCAAACCCAAGACTTACTGAGGCAGTGGATAGTGCCATCGACATTGAGGAAGGCAGTCTTCTCAGTCCTCCCAGTCAGCCCATCAGCCCCAGCAGCAGCAGCCACAGGTGGCACAGCAGTCTGGCCGTCAGAGGTTCCGACCCCGCGGTCAGTAGTTCAAGAAGAAGTCGGGTTCTGGCTCTTCTGGTCCAGGCAGCTCGAGTAGCAGCGGTTCTCGGGCTCAGTTTTGTGGTTTTTGCGGTGGAAAGCATCCTTCTACCCAGTGTGTTGGTGTGCAGGGTTCCTGCAACCTTTGTGGTCAGTACGGGCATTTTGCTAGAGTGTGTTCGTCAGCTGGATCACAGCAGACCGTGGCCCAGCCTCAGGGTCGAGGAGGTCAGTCTAGGGGTCCTTCCCCTCAGTTTCAGTAGCCCCGGTTGGGTGAGACTCAGTTCAGGCCTTTCCAGCAGCCTGGACCTTCGCGTTTTGGGCAGTCGTCTCATCCTTTCTTCTCTGGACCTCAACATGCTCAGGTCAACGCCATCACGAGGGAGCAGGTCGAGGAGACATCGAGTCGGGTGATCGCAGGTACTTGTCTCGTTTTTTATTTTCCTGCGTGTGTGTTGTTTGACACCGGTGCATCGCATTAGTTTATTTCTGTTTGTTTGTTGTTGAGCATGGTTTATGTACCATTCCTTTGCGCGATGCTGTTTTCGTTTCTACCCCTGGCGGTGTGAGCCTGTTCTCTCAGGATGTTTTATTGGATGGCGTGTTGCGTTTTGGTGAGCATGTGTTGGTGGCGAGCTTGATTCGTTTGATGTTGTGGGATTTCGATTGCATAGTTGGGATGAATGTGCTGTCCAAGTATAGGGCCTCTGTGGATTGTTTCCATGGGATTGTGCGCTTTAGGCCTATGTCTGGCGAGAAGTGGGACTTCTACGGCCAGGATTCTCGATCGAAGATCCCGTTGGTCTCAGCGATGGAGATGTTCAGCTTGTTATCCTTAGGAAATGCTGGTTTCCTGATTTACGCGTTGGATGCGTCTTCTTCTTCTCGTGTGCAGCTCAGCGACGTTCTCGTGGTGCGACACTTTCCCGATATGTTTCCGGAGGAGATTCCTTGTTTTCCTCCGAGGCGGGAGATAGACTTCAGCATAGAGCTGGTGCCTGGAACAGCTCCGATTTCTCGTGCCCCGTATCATTTGGCGCCTGCGGAGTTGAGAGAACTCAAGGTGCAGTTGGACGATTTGCTGGAGAAAGGTTTTATTCGACCTAGTATGTCACCATGGGGAGAGCCCATTTTTTTTGTGAAGAAAAAGGATGTCTCCATGCGGATTTGCATTGATTTTCGCCAGCTGAACAAAGCCACTGTTAAGAATAAATACCCGTTGCCGAGAATCGATGATCTGTTTGATCAGTTGCAAGGTTCTGCGATGTACTCGAAGATTGATCTTCGTTCAGGGTATCATCAGCTGAGGGTGAGAGACCAAGATGTTGCAAAGACTGTGTTTCGTACAAGGTACGGACATTTCGAGTTTCTGGTGATGCCGTTTGGTTTGACCAACGCGCCTGCAGTCTTCATGGATCTGATGAATCGGGTTTTCAGAGAGTTCATAGACCTGTTTGTGATTGTTTTCATTGACGACATCTTGGTATACTCGAAGACTCCGAGGGAGCACAAGGAGAACTTGGGAATTGTCCTGCAGAGGTTGAGAGAACAGCAGTTGTATGCTAAATTCTCTAAGTGCGAGTTTTGGCTGGATCGTGTTGTATTTCTGGGTCATGTCATTTCAGCGGATGGTATTTCTGTGGATCCCAGTAAGGTTGATGCTATTTTGAACTGGGAGCGTCCCAGGAATGTGTCTGAGATTCGCAGTTTCTTGGGTCTGGCTGGCTATTACCGTCGTTTCATCGAAGGATTTTCTAGTATATAAAAGCCGATGACTCAATTGACCCAGAAGGACAAGAGGTTTGTTTGTACTGAGCAGTGTGAGAATGCGTTTCAACTGCTCAAGGAGAAGCTGACTACTGCGCCTGTGTTGGCTCTGCCGTCCGGTTCAGGTGGTTTCATTGTTTGTTCTGAAGCTTCGCTCAATAGATTGGGCTGTGTGTTGATGCAAAATGGTCGAGTCATTGCGTATGCCTCGCGGCAGTTGAAACCGCACGAGACTCGTTATCCAGTTCATGATTTGGAGCTAGCGGCCGTTGTCTTTGCGTTGAAGATCTGGCGTCACTACCTGTATTGCGAGCAGTTTGTGGTGCACTCGGACCACAAGAGTTTACAGTATCTGTTTTCGCAGCCTGACTTGACCATGAGACAACGTCGTTGGATGGAGCTGCTAAAGGACTTTGATTGTGAGATCAAGTACCAGCCTGGGAAGTCGAACGTAGTGGCCGATGATTTGAGCAGGAAGGCTAGTGAGATGCTTGCGTCGTTGTACATCTCTAAGGATCAGGAGCATATTAACACTACGGGTTGGAGATTCTACCCAGATGAGGATAGTGTTGTGGTTTCTTCGTTCCCAAGTAGAGCCACAGATTGTTTCGAGTTTTCGAGCAGCTCAAAGGACTGATCCTTCCATCCACGAGTTGAAGTTGAAGGTCAGGGTTGCACTGGAGGATTATTCTGTTTCTTCCGATGGTTGCTTGAGGTTTCGTGGCAGGCTGGTTGTGCCTAACCTCATTGATTTAATGGAGGATATCCTTCGGGAAGCACACTGCAGTAGACACAGTGTTCATCCTGGTGCACGAAAGATGTACCATGCGCTAAAGCCGCACTTTTGGTGGGCTGGCCTGAAGAACGACGTTGCTGGTTTTGTCGCCCGTTGTTTGAATTGTTAGATGGTTAAGGCCTAAAGGATGAGATCCGGTGGTCTGTTGCAGAGTTTGGAAGTGCCCCAATGGAATTGGGAGCATATAGCTATGGATTTTGTGACGCATCTGCCTCGTTCTAGTAGAGGATGCGATTCTATTTGGGTGGTTATCGATCGTTTGTCGAAGTCTGCAAATTTTATTCCCTATGGAATGACTTTCTCGTTGAAGAAAATGGCGAAGATGTACGTGGATTTTGTGGTTAGACTGCACGGTGTGCCTGTTTCGATCGTCTCATACCGAGATCCGAAGTTTACTTCAAGGTTTTGGAAGAGTTTACAAATAGCTTTGGGTACCAGATTGGCTATGAGCACAGCATATCACCCCCAGACAGATGGCCAATATGAGAGAACTATCCAGACGTTAGAGGATATGTTACGAGCTGTTGTGTTGGATTTCAGAGGTAGCTGGCAAGACGCGTCGTCTTTAGTGGAGTTTTCCTACAATAACAGCTACCAAGTGATGATTGGCATGACACCGTTTGAGGCTTTGTATGGTAGAAAGTGCAGATTGCCGGTATGTTGGGAAGAAGTGGGGGAGAAGCAACTATCTGCCCCTGACTTTCTGCAGCAAATGAAAGATCATGTTGATCTAATTCGACAGCGGATGAAAGCTTCCCAGGATCGCCAAGCCAGTTATGCGAATAAGAGGCGTCGACCTCTAGAGTTTCAGGTTGGTGATCATGTTTTTCTCAAAGTTTCTCCGTTTCACAGTGTCATGCGCTTTGGACACAAGGGAAAGTTAGCCCCTCGTTACGACGGACCGTATGAAATTGTTGAGAGGATTGGCTCTTTAGCATATCGGCTGTTGTTGCCTCTGGAATTGTCTTCTCTACATGATGTCTTTCATGTTTCCATGTTGAGGAAGTATGAGCCAGATCCGTCTCATGTGCTTAAACCTGACGAGGTGGAGCTAGATCAGACGTTGAGCTATCAAGAATATCCCTTGCAGATCCTTGGCAGAAAAGAGAAACAGTTGAGGAATAAGACCATTCCGTTAGTTATGGTGCAGTGGAGCCATGTTGAGGAAGTATGAGCCAGATCCGTCTCATGTGCTTAAACCTGACGAGGTGGAGCTAGATCAGACGTTGAGCTATCAAGAATATCCCTTGCAGATCCTTGGCAGAAAAGAGAAACAGTTGAGGAATAAGACCATTCCGTTAGTTATGGTGCAGTGGAGCAAACATGGTAGGGAAGAAGCTACTTGGGAGCTGGAAGAAAAGATGCAGCGCGAGTGGCCGCATCTGTTTGAGTAGCTGTTGAGCTAAAGTTCCAGTAGTTTGTAGCTTTTGGTTGTATTTCTTCCCCAGTTGTTGTTAATTGTTTGCTCAGTTATCTTGAACTCTTGGCCTTGTGTTAGGCGAGTTCCTGTTTTGTATTTTGTTGCTGTGTTGTGTTCCAGAGTTGTTGTGATTTCGGGGACGAAATCCTTTTTAGTGGGGGAGAAATGTGAGACCTGGATTGTATAAGATTAATTGTTGAATTAATCGGTTTTTAAGGATTTCTGGTGATTCAAATTTCTGTTTGAGGCTTTGGATTGCATTTTCGGGTCAGATTTCACATTTTAAGCAATTCTGGAAGTTTTCGTATTTTTGAGATTTTTGGGTGGAAGCTGGTCAATTTGGTGAAAACCAGTCGTAGTATGTATTAGTATCGCGGGAGATCAAACGCCGTCGTTTTGGCGTGAGTGACCAGTCGTTGGCAAAGTCTGCCAGCAGATAGTATTTTAGGCGTTGTGTAGGATCTGCCAGCAGCAACGCTTTCGTGGATTCAGCAGAGATCGCTAAGGGACTTCGAAACGGTGACGTTTTGTGAAGCATCTACTGGGTGATATCTGTTAGCAGCAAGCTCCTGTAGAGAAGTGAAATACGCCATCGTTTGGATTAGTAGAGGCGACTTCGTTTTGATTAGCGCTAAGAAATCAGCAGCTGGTGTGTTTGCCCCTAGTAGAGATCAGTTGTTGCATGTGTTAGTTCAACAGATTTGCTGACGTGGTTAAGCGACACCGTTTAGATTAGTTGAAGCGCTGCGTTTCGAGTGTCGCGTTTGGTACCAGTTGCTAGTATATGTTGCGTTGAGTGAGGAATCCAGTCGCTGGTTTTGGGTGACCAGCTGATGGCAGATAGGATGACGTAAGCTCTGCGACGTTGTTTAGTTAAGTTGCTGCGACACCGTTTTCTTAGTGTTATTTGAGAATTCAGCAGTTGGTTTGCTTCGCATCAGCTGGTTGTGTTTTCAGCGACTGTCGGCTGGTTTTTTTGGTGGGATTTGAATTTAGCATTCGAGAAGTTTATATATAGGAAGACTTGGTCTTCGATAGGATTATTGGATTCTCATACTTAGCGAAATATTCTCCCGATTGTTATTCTTCGCATCGAACCCTAGGTTGCTGTTCAGCCGTGAGTTTCTCCGGTGAATTCCCGTCGTTTCCGACCAACGTTTGTTACGTTTGAGGTAGCGTTGGACTCCTCTCGTTAAGGCGCTTCGTTTCTTACCCTTCTCTTAGGCAGCGGAGGAGCTGGAAGAGGATCGCAGAAACATCTCCTTTGTTTAGTTTGTTAGCATCCTATCCTAGCTTGTTGGGGTAAGTAAAGGTTCTACCTTTTTAATCTTTGTTAGAGCTTTTCGTAGTGTATAAAGGTAGAATTAGCGCTGGTGGAGTTGATAAGTCCCAGTCGTGGCATTTCTGAGATGTAGTCCTTGAGCAGTTGTTTGTATTGGCTAGCAGGTGACAGATCTGTGTGTCACTCGGACTATTCGTTGAAGCAATCTTCTTTCTAGTTGTATCTCAGGAATTTAAGGTACGGATCTGAGCTTGATGTAGCTGGGAATTGGCGTGAGATTTAATGTTAGATGGCTGCTGGTGCATTGCCGTGGATGTTGCTGTGTGCATATATGATTGCTGTTGATGTTAGCTGCTATGTTTATGCATACACGCATTTCCCATATTGCATTCATATTTCTGTTGCATCCATTCCCTTGTATCTCGTTGTATTGCTGTTGTTTCTTACCAAGATGCGAGGGCGAGCGGCAATACCGCACTCTCATCTCCATGCTGGGTTTTGTTAGCCACCATGCGCCGAGTGGTTAACTACCACAGTTCATGGGCGAGGCAACGACAGGTTGAGTTGTTTGATACATCTGGTATTCGGGTGTAGTGTCAAGGCGAGTGGCTCATTACCACACTTTGAACACACCCCGTGGCCACTGATTTGTTGATGATCTTGTGGAGCTATGTTTGAGTTCCTTGGCTCCCTTGTTGGTTGTAGCCTTCAGCTGTTATCCGGTGTCTCATGCATAGCATCTGCATTTTATCTTATGCATTTCCTTTAGCTGTTTCAGTTGCTCTCCGTACTGGGGTTTGACCCCATGTCCCTCTGAGGCTTGGTTGTTTTCCTTGTTTGTGTTGTTTTCAGGGAATCCAGGTTTTACAGCTGGTCGTGGTTTTAACCCAGCTGGTGGTGCCCCTGGAGGTGGTTAGAGTATCCCAGTTGCGTATAGCATATTTATATGTATCAGTATAGTTAGCCAGGGGGATGCCCTGTGCTTCGTTATTGTATATTGTTGTTGTTGTCTGATACTTGGGTTGATGCTATACTGTTTTATCTTGGCTGGTAGCCTTTGTTGGTTTCGTTTGTAAACTGGGATATCTATTTTGAGTATCGCACTTTTTTAAATTATATTGTTTTTAACCGTAAGGCCAATGGAGAAAACTTTACCCGCTTTTAGTAGCTTCCGCATGTGTTTGTATGTTTTATCTCAGATATGAGCACGAGGCCTGAAACGTGAAGTGGTGTTGGATTGTGTGCTTCGATTTTATGAGCACGTTTTGGTGTCCAATCTGATTGTTTTGGGAATCAGAGATTTTGATTGCATCTTGGGAATGGACGTATGATCTAGCTATAAGGCTACTGTTGACTGTTTTCATGGTGTGGTGAGATTTCACCCTGACTCGGGTGAGAGGTGGGAGTTCTACGGTGCTGATTCGCGCTCGAAGATTCCACTGGTGTCCGCCATGGAGATGTTTAGCCTGCTATCGTTGGATAATGCGGGATTCATGATTTACGCGCTTGACGTTTACCAAGAGCCCCGATTGGATTTGAGGACATTCCGATCATCCGAGAGTTTCCCGATGTGTTCCCGGATGAGATTCCTGGATTCCCTTCAAGACGTGAGATCGACCTCAATATCGAATTGATGCCCGGTACCGCCCCGATTTCTAGAGCTCCTTACCGGTTGGCGCCAGCAGAGTTGAAAGAGCTGAAGGATCAGTTGAGAGATCTCTTGGAGAAGGGCTTCATCAGACCTTGTATGTCGCCTTGGGGAGCTCCGATTCTTTTTGTGATGAAGAATTATGGGTCGATGAGGATGTGCGTGGATTTCCGACAGTTGAATAAAGAGACGGTGAAGAACAAGTATCCTTTTCCGAGGATTGATGACTTGTTCGATCAGTTGCAGGGATCGATCGTTTACTCGAAGATTGATTTGCGCTCTGGTTATCACCAGTTGCGGATTAGGGACGCTGACGTGGCGAAGACAGCTTTCCAGACTCGATATGGGAATTATGAGTTTCTGGTCGTGCCGTTTGGGTTGACAAATGCCCCAGCTGTTTTCATGTATCTGATGAATCGCGTCTTTAGTGAGTGCATCGATCGGTTCGTGATCGTCTTCATAGATGACATCCTAGTGTATTCGAGGAGCATGAAAGAGCATAAGGAGCATCTCAGATTGGTGTTGCAGAGATTGAGGGACTCGCAGTTGTATGCCAAGTTCAGCAAGTGTGAATTTTGGCTGGATCGGATTATCTTTTTGGGTCATGTGATTTCGGCGCAAGGGATTTCGGTAGATCCGAGCAAGGTCGAAGCAGTTCTTAACTGGGGGAGACCTAGGAACGTTTCCGAGATCCACAGCTTCTTGGGATTGGCTGGCTATTACAGGCGTTTTATCGAGAAGTTCTCTTCGATAGCCAGACATTGACTCAGTTGACTCAGAAGGATAGGAAGTTTGTTTGGACTGATGAGTTCGAGTATAGTTTTCAGACGTTGAAGGAGAAGTTAACTACTACTCCTGTTTTGGCTCTACCGTTTGGATCCGGAGGATTTGTTGTGTGCTCCGACGCTTCTCTCAATGGTTTAGGATGTGTTCTGATGCAGAACGGGTACGTGATTGCCTATGCATCTCGACAGCTGAAGCCTCACGAGACGAGGTACCCTGTTCATGATTTGGAGTTGACTGCGATAGTGTTTGCCTTGAAGATTTGGGGACATTATCTGTATGGTGAAAATTTTGTGGTGTACACCGACCACAAGAGCCTGAAATATATCTTCACGCAGTCTGATTTGAATATGAGGCAACGAAAATGGATGGAATTGCTCAAGGACTTTAACTGTGAGATTCAGTATCAGCCTGGGCGGATGAACTCAGTAGCAGATGCTTTGAGTAGGAAGACCCAGCCTGCGATGCTTTCCTCTTTGAGTGTCTCTAAAGTCTACGAGCAGTTGAGTACTTCTGGTTGGCGTTTCCAGCCGGGTGATTAGTACTTTATGGTTTCTTCGATTCAAGTAGAACCGCAGATTGTGAATGACATCGGGGAGGCGCAGAGGACTGATCATATGTTCATGAGTTGAAGATTAAAGCCCGAAGTGGTCAGTCTGATGATTTCTCTGTTTCTTCGGATGGGTGTCTGATATTTCGAGGAAGATTGGTGGTTCCGAACTTGATCGATTTGAAAGAGACCATTATGAATGAAGCGTATTCTAGTCAGTACAGTGTGCATCCGGGCGAGAGAAAGATGTACCATGCCTTGAAATCTCACTACTGGTGGGAAGGCATGAAGAGCGACATCTCTGGTTTTGTTGTTAGATGTTTGAATTGCCAGCAGGTCAAGGCTGAGAGAATGAGACCTGGTGGATTGCTACAGAGTTTGGAGGTGCCCCAATGGAATTGGGAGCACATCGCCATGGATTTTGTGACTCATCTACCTCGATCGAGTAGGGGATGTGATGCGATTTGGGTGATGATTGATAGACTTTCGAAGACGGCCCATTTCATTCCCTATGACGTGAGGTGTTCGATGAAGAAAATGGCGAAGCTGTATATCGACCATGTGGTTAGATTGCATGGAGTTCCTGTTTCGATAGTGTCTGACCGAGATCCAAGATTCACTTTTCGTTTTTGGAAGAGTCTGCAAGCAGCGATGGGTTCGATATTGGCTATGAGTACAGCCTATCACCCACAGAAATATGGTCAGTCTGAGCGGACCATCCAGACTTTAGAGGATATGCTGCGAGCAGTTGTGATGGATTTCAGTGGTGGCTGGCATGATTCTTTGTCGTTGGTTGAGTTTTCGTATAATAACAGCTACCAGGTGACTATCGGGATGGCTCCATTTGAGGCGTTGTATGGTCGAAAATGCAGATCTCCGATTTGTTGGGAAGAAGTTGGTGAGAGACAGCTTTCTACCCCTGAGTTTGTGCAGCATATGAAGGATCAGATTGATTTGATTCGGAGTAGAATGAAGGCTGCACAAGATATATTTACCAGCTATGCTAACCGAAGACGTCGATCGTTAGAGTTTGAGGTTGGCGATCGAGTATTTCTCAAAGTTTCTCCTTTCAATAGCGTGATGACCTTCAGATTTAAAGGCAAATTAGCTCCTAGATTTGTTGGTCCCTTTGAGATTATCGAGCGATTTGATTCGGAGTAGAATGAAGGCTGCACAAGATATATTTACCAGCTATGCTAACCGAAGACGTCGATCGTTAGAGTTTGAGGTTGGCGATCGAGTATTTCTCAAAGTTTCTCCTTTCAATAGCGTGATGACCTTCAGATTTAAAGGCAAATTAGCTCCTAGATTTGTTGGTCCCTTTGAGATTATCGAGCGGATTGGACAGTTGGCTTATCGATTGAGACTACCTGATGAGTTGGCAGCAATGCATGATGTTTTTCATGTGTCAATGTTGAGGAAATATGAGCCAGATCCTTCCCATGTGTTGATAACCGACGAAGTTGAGCTGGATTCTGCCTTGAGTTATGTAGAATATCCAGTCCAGATTCTGGAAAGGAAGGAGAAGCAGTTGAGGAATAAAGTAGTTCCATTTGTGATGATCCAATGGAGCAATCATGGCAGAGAAGAAGCAACTTGGGAACCGGAAGAGAAGATGCAGCGTGAGTGGCCGCATCTGTTTGAGTAGATTGTTGTTTTAGATTTCGGTTTCTGGTTGTGTTTTCCCTATTTGATATTTGTTGATTACCCCAGTTATCTGTTAGAGTAGGTGCCCAACTAGCCAACTTGTGGCGTGTGGGTTCTTGTTGACTCTATGGAAACGATCTTTATTTATGAAATTCGTATTCTTTTATGGAATTCTTTATCTTCATTATTTTATAATGTTAACAATTGCGTTGCATAAAGACCTAGAATGCACCATAGTGTATGTTAGATGTGATAGTGGATATGATGGCTATCATGAAACACATCTAATAGTCACTGTGTATTCTAAACTCGTTCCTAGTCGATGGGGCCGTCAAAATGAGGATAATGCCGCCCGAGCTTGAGACTAGCATCTGCGATGTGAAGTATCACGTTTCATTGGTAGGGAACATTGTTATGTTCTGAGCATGCAGATGGATAGTGACCTGGTGATCTATCTAACTACCCTCGTTCAGACTTTCCAAGTGGTTACCATTTGTCGAGTGGATTAAGTCCGAGGTCTTGGTTGTACAGATTAGCCCTTATTACTCGAAACGTCATTGAGATCTACATGCTAGGTGCCTCACTTTGACCCGTTTACCGACTCAGTTGGGGTCATTAGGTGGCAGGATTGGGTGAGGTCCCGATGCATGGAGTCGATGCTTCGTTGTCGAGGATTCACCGCTCGCCTTTGTGCGTGCATATCCTATGCTATCTGAGAAGATAATAGTGTGATAAATATCTGGCCAGAGTACTAGATGTGTTTTAGCTAAATGGGTTAACCTAGTAACACACGCGATGTCACTATTTGATCTCCGAGATGTATGCATGGTTATTGGATCTCTAGCGACTCTCGATTTACCAATGGTCGTTGATCTGATCGGGATATATGTGTTGAAAGGACCGTACTGTACGCTAACCATGACCGAATGATTCTTGCAGGCACTATCAGTGATACCTAGGGGATCATGGGGCGATGTTGCTAGACGCTTTACCATGATCCGATGGGCTAGTCCGAAAATATGGTTTCGGAGTCACACATGTTTTGGGCCCACAGCTAGCTGTATCCCTGAACCATTGAGGGTCACACAAGTACTTGTTTCTCGATTCCCGCACGGAAATTAAGCTCAATTTGTTGAGCATAGGAGGAGTAAGGATGGAAGTGCAACTTCCTAAAATTAAACATGGGTCAAAATGCAATTTCCCTGAAGTTTGGGCTAGTTTGACTATCCTTCAAACTTGCAGGGGCCAAACTGTTATTTTGGACTAGGTGGTCCGAAAAATTGTTTTCGCATCATAATACTCAGTTTTGTAAACTGTGTAGATCGGTCCGATCTGATCGTCAATCGGGATTATGATGGATCCACGGTGATGGACTTGAAACGAATGTTCACCCTGGGCCTGGGCCCGACCCAAGCCCATAAACCGGTTCAAGCCCATACGAAGTCTATAAATAAGGGCCCTAGGGTTGCATTACAAACAACATAACAACACAAAACCCTAGAGCAAGCCGCCTCCCTCCCTCTCTACTCCTCTCGGCCGCCGCCCCCCTTGCGCCGCCGCGCACCGCCGCCTGTCACGGCCGTCGAACTTGTTCAGACTGTCTCGACGAGGAGATTCCGTCCATGAAACATTCGTCACATTTTCTAGTGCAGACTGACGAAGGGATCGTGATTTCAATCATGGACCGGATTAGGAGAACGACGACCTCCTACCGTTGAAGTACTGATTTCCTCGTGAAATTGGTCGGAGCCAGGCGCCTAGACTCCAGCAAGGTACCAAATCAAACATCCTATGTATGTTTATTTGTTGTATTTGTTATGTATTGACCGTTCCCGGTGCAAAATTTTGAAATCTTCCACTGCGCCCCAAGAGCGGGATTCGGATCCGCCGCTGCGCCAACATTATCTTGAACTCTTGGGTTTGTATCAGATGAATTGCTGTTTTGTATCCTGTTGTTGGAATAAATTGATTGAATTTTTCCCTGAGTTTACCTTATATTTCGAGGACGAAATCTCTTAAGGTGGGGAGAATGTGAGGAATCAGATTTTAGATTAGCGATTAATCGAATTCATCTGAGATTAGAAGAGATTAATTGTTGGAAGTTTTCGTAATTTTGGTATTTTGAGTTAGAAGCTGGTCGGTGGTGAACTCCAGTTGCAACGCGTATTTGGAATTTCAGGAGATTAATACGCCGTCGTTTTGGTGAAACCAGTCATAGCACATTTCAGAAGTCTACTGTAGCGAGTGAGTAATGCGACGTCGTTTCGCTATTCAGTAGTTTCATTTGTAGAGGTTGCTGCTGGCAGTAGTTGCGTTGTGAGAATGTGGTTGCGACTGGGTGACCAGCTGTTGGGTTGAAGAACCAGTCGTGGATGTGAGACGGCATCGTTTTGATAAGTTGAAACGCTGCTTTTTGGAATCAGGCGTTGGTTGGATCAACTGTTGACAGCAGTGCTGACGTGTCTTATACGACGTCGTTTTGTTTAGTTACGCTTGCGTCTGGATTGTTTAGCGTAACCAGCTGCTGGTTATTTCATAGGAAATTTGGTATCAGCTGGTGGAGCGCTGCGACATCGTTTCGATTAATTGATTCGGCGTCGTTTTGGTGTGCGAAGAGAAATGCAACATCTGGTTGCTGCTGCTCGTTTTGTTGAAGGAAACATGAATACCAGTAGTAAGATATCTACTGTTCCCGACGTCTGGTTATTTTAAGAACAGCAGCTGTTGGAATTGAGAGATAAATAGATAAGTGTTGATCGACACTTAGAATTATTCTGAACCCGATATTTCTTATCTCCAATTTCCAAAACCTCGTTTTAGCTACTGTTCACCGTGACTTTTCTTCATCGATTGCCGCCGCTTCCCGCCGTTGTTTTGAGTGAACTTGGTGGCGCTGGATTCCTTGCGAGTTGCTCTATCGATTGTTACCCATTTGAGGCTGTAGAAAGACTTTGGGGAAGATCGCGAAGTTGCTGGTTTCTTCGTACAGTGGAATTTGATAGTTTTTCCGCTGGTTTCAGCTTCTGGGTAAGGAATTCATACCGTTCTAAGCTTAGTATTGGCTGTAGTACTTTGTTTAGAAGTAGAACTGGATTCGAGTTCTTGGCCGTAGGAATTTGTATGTTGAGGTTCAGATTTGAGTTAGATAGGAACTAAGAATGAGATTCCTTGTACAGATTTCAGCTTCCAGGAACTTCGTTGTGGTTGGACGTGATCAGCGAAGGGTAGAATTGTGCAGGAGGAAATTGCCGTTCCTTGGTAATTATCTGTTGAGGTAGAATCAGCTGTTGAAGGTATGAATTGAGCAGATTTAGCAGCTTTGAGTGTGAACATGGCTGTGATTGATGTTGTGAAATCTGCTGATATGCTTCTGTGATTGACGTGATCCAGCTTGTGAATTTATTGAGTTTTACATTCTATTTTCACGTATTGATTTGTATGCATTGTGCATTGAATATTGAATTGGCATACATGCATACATCTCGAGCCTGATTGACAGATTGATTGATGACCTGATTGAAATCCACGTTGCGACTGACCGACTGATGAGTTGTGCCTGAAAAGTCCAACGCTATCATCGGAGTGGTGACTACCGAGATTCGAGTGTCTACCGACCGAAAAGTCCAACGCTATCATCGGAGTGGTGACTACCAGATTCGAGTGTCTACCACCGAGCTGTGATGGGCTGACGGGCTCTGAAGATCACGAACCGATGATTTCCCCGGTTGATACACCGTGCGGGTATAGAGGCTGACTGAGATGATTGCTAGTTGATACACTGGTCTAGCTATCCGATCATTGATAGCCCTCATGCATTTCATAGCATTGATTATAGCATGTTGCATGATTAGCTGTTTTGATAGCTCTTCGTACTGAGGCTTGACCTCGTATTTCTTTTCCTGCTTTTGT